>JAEIFU010001566.1:0-64648 GCA_018904235.1 Lordiphosa stackelbergi | reverse complement strand
AAAAAAAAATGAATATGGCCTCAAAAATTGGTTTGGAAAAATAAAAACAACGATTTTTTTCTGAAATTTGGGTGTTATTTCATTTTTGGGGGCATTATTTCCTAAAAAAAATTTCAAAATGAAATAAGTCCCTTAAAGAAGAAATGAAATAAGACCGCAAAACAATTTCGGGGCCTTTTTTCATTTTTATCAGGAACAAGACGTCAATTTTAAATATGATTTTTTAGAATCTTAGTTCATTTTCTTGGTTTTGATAAAATGTTTAAAAGAATTTAAAAATTAAAATTTAAAAAATCCAATAACTTTATAACGCTTAATTTTCTTAACTTGCTGGTGTTGTTAGGGGGGATATTTGATGCAGAGTTTTTGTACAGGTGTGAAAAGTAACGTTTAAAAATAGTTCAAAGATGGTTTTACAGCACGGGGGGCATAGGGAAAATTGTGCGAAGTGGACATAATAATGTTAAAAATAATGGAGTGCAGGAAAAATTGTTGGACTCTGGGTGTAGACTGGAAGTTTGATTTACGTAAAAGAACAGAAAACTTTATACAAGCTTAAATTTAATTTATAATAAAAAATGTATCAATCTGAGTACCGCAGGCGAAAATTGAAACAAAAAATCGCGCGATTTTCACTATTTCTTACTAAAAATCCAAATTCAAAAATATTTACAAAAAAATTGGGGTGCTATTTTATTTTTGAAATTGGGGGGTATTATTTCATATGAAATAACACCCAAATTTGGGGCCTTTTTTCATTTTTTTTTGGGCCCTTCATTTTAGCTAGTCTTTATTTCATAATTAATTGGGTATTATTTCTATTATATAAAACAAAACCCCCAAATTCTGGGCCTTATTTCATATTATCGTTTGGGACTTATTGCCTAGCCAACAAAAACCACTATTTTTTATCAAATTTGGGGCGTTAATTTTTGGGGCATTATTTCCTATATAAAATTTCAAAATAAAATAAGTCTCAAAAAGAGAAATGAAATAAGACCGCAAAACTAATTTTTGAGGTCCTGTTTCATTTTTATAAGGAAATAAGACAAGAAATCGCGCGATTTTTGTATCTCAAATTTTTGATATTGAGTATTACATCATATGAAATAACATCCCAAACTTCCGGCCTTCTTAAATTTTTTTGGGGGCTTTATTTCATAAAAAGACTTTAAATTGAGCTACTGTTTTATTATGAAATAACACCCCAAATTTGGGACATCATTTTCTATATTTTCGGGACTTATTTTCAGCTGCCTTAATCGAGCACTTTGGTCATTAACTTATAAACTCATTTCCACGCGCGATTAAAAAAAAATGTGCCTGCGGCGCTCTATCTTTCCAACTATTACCACCAAACCAGGGACTAAACCCGAAATTAATTTCAGTTTGAGTCAAGGCATTTATATTGGCCTAAAGCTTTTTTACTTGTACAGCAATCGGACAGAAACACTGAAACAATTTAATGAATCAACCTCTTTGCTCTATCACTCAGTGTGCCCCGCGTTTTGAACCCTTTTTTGACGGTAAAAGGCATTTGTGCTCAACCTAAAATTGCAGAATTTCGTTTAGCTTCATGATAAAAATGCCAAGCCAAATAAAAATAAATATTTGGAATTCATGTTGAACAAAAAATGGTTTGAAAATTATGCAGCAAATTAAGGGCGAAATTGAATATTTGTGCTGTAATTATTAAATCATTTCAAATCAAATAAATGTTATACAAGAAACTTTGACGTGGAAATAGTGCAATTGAATTTTAGAGGTAACTCCGGTGAAATTGTAATAGTATAAAAAAAATAAATAGCTTCCTAATAAGATTGTAATTAAATATTTTTTTATTATTTTATTTATTACTTAATTTTTAATACCGTTATTATAACATTATTATTTAAAATAATTTTTTTACAAACATATTAATAAAAATAAATAATATTTTTTATCAAACCCCTCCCCCCAGACCTCGAGCAACTATTTTTAAATTTTTTAATTTCTGATTATTTCTTTCAGATTTTTCTTATCGCTCAATTCTTATATCGATCAAAAGAAGAAGAAATAGACCAAATTATTTTTAGTAAAAACAAAAATATACTCAAATTTGACAGTTTGTTCGTTAACTCAATAAGTCAGTAGGCTTTAAGGCCACCTCCCAGCCTCCTAGCTCTTCTATTTAAGAAAGATATGGGCTCGTAAAGATTTAGAAAGATTTAAATACCTCAAAATTATTTGATTTAATTTACTAATAGCTGAATTTCTTTGTAGAAATGCGATTCATAAAATAAAAAAATAAAATATTTTTATGTTTTTTTTTGGATCTGGCTTTTGAGGTTGGTGGAGAGTAACAATTCAATGTAATCAACACAAATCACCGAGATTAATTACAACAACTTGGAATAGCAATTGGTATGTCCGTATGTTTTCTAAGTATTTTTTAATCTTTCTCCAAAATTAATATTTCACATTAAAAATGGGCTTTCTTACATATCAATTCAGAAGGATATGAAAATATTAATTTGACACGTTAAAAATTTCAAATCGATATTTTTTAACATATCATATTATATTTAGTATCATATCTGGCTACAATTTAATTTGAGAAAGATATTATTGTTTTTGAGCAAAATCAAAGTTTTAATATTTTTAGAAATCGTTTTTCGAAATCATTGATTTCAAACGAACCTTAATAATTGAGTGTACTAGAATGGGATTCTCTGGCTGTAAATTAGTGTTATTTGAGATCTCAAATAAGTTTGTGACAGAATGTTCAAAAGCCACCTAAGTTTTTTTGCCGCCCCCAACTGCTTTTCCAATAATAATTTCAATATTTGAAAATTTTTTTGGCTCTCAACCTAAAATCTTGACCAAAACTGTGCTCCTCAGCACAAATGCTAAGGAAATCTAGTCTCATCCTTCTGCCCTGGTTACATAAGTTGAACCCCAAATCCACTTCCTTCACGACTTACTACATAGAGATAAAACGATAAAACGACGAACTCGCGTTTGAAAGTGGGAGGCGCCTATGGCAGAGCTCGCTTTGGCCCAAGCGCGTCCAAATGCAACGAAGTCTCCTCATTGGTATAAAGTTTGAGCAATTAGAAACCCACGCAGAGCCATAAACAACACCAACAAGCAAAAGGCGCGACAAAAGCGTGGGGGGTAACCACCCCCCACCCCCCACTCTCTCTCTCCACGTCCCTCTCCAGTGGCCCCTACACAACAAAAGTCTAAATCAGCTGACCAACGTGTGTGGAGCAGCAGCCGAAGAGATAAAAGTTTGCAAAAGTTTTGCACGTGCTCAACCGTGCGCTCACTCTCTCTCTCTCTCTCCCTCGCTCTCTCTCTCTCGTGACTTTATCCGGCGAATGAGATGCCAACACACACATACATTCTCACTGCGGCGTTGGCGTTGCGATGTCGTCGCTGCTGTATCGGTACGCAGCCTATTCTACTTAGAAAGGCCGCGCCAGTGTCTTGCTGGGCAGTGTCGGTTCAGGTTCAACAATCCAAGAGCCACGCGTGTACAGCGTCGCCGTCGCCAAGAAGTTTTCCCCCGTGTGGATTGTGCGTAAGCCTTAACAATTGCGCTCTCCTGGACTCGGACTCTTTTTTGAGTGGTGGTGGAAACCGAAACGCAGCCCGAGCTCGTCCGATGGAAAAATCTCTTGCAGTGAAAATTTTTTCGTAACGTTTTCGTTATTTGTTATTCGCACGCTGACGCGACGAGACGCGAAGACCGAAAGAAACAAACAAAAAATAAAATTAATAACGCGCGCGTCCCTCCAAAAACCAATGAAAACGCTTTCTGCTCTTAACTTAACCCAAAACTCGCTTACAACTCCCACAATTTTCAACTACTTCACTTCAACAACTAATTAAAAAAGAAAAACTTGCCAAATTTTTATATAGTATCTTATAACATAATCAAGTGAAAATTTTATTAAACAAAATTCAAGTGTCTTAAAAAAAATATAAAGTAATTTATATAAATTACTCCAGTTTAACTCACACGCAAACAAAGCATAAGGAAAATTGTGATATTTTTATTATACAAAAAAAAAAGAAAGAAAATAAGAGAAATAATTCAAATGTGTGCTCAAGAAAATTGCCCCGAGGCAAATGCCATTATTGGATAATGCTTGGATAATACAAATTCGAAATACAACAACAACAACCAACCAGGTAAATATTTTTGCCGACGGCTACGTCTTTTAGGCTTAGGCGCCAGTGGCCACATTTTCCGCCCCATCAGCACTTGCAAAATGTGTCAAAACCCCGCAGATCTTATTACCAGATCGACTTTCAGGCCAAAATGTGCCTCCACCAGCATTTTATAAACATATCGAGTGCAATTTATATACGTATGAAATATTAAACAGAGCTGATAAGTGTCTTGATGCCATGATGATGCTTGCTCCTCCCTCCCAATCAGTTTGACGTCAATCGCTCGCACGACCTGACACCGCCAGTTGTTGTGTTGATCAACGCTGCGTCGTGTGCCAGGCAAATTGACGCACCACAACAATCAATGCACTAAACAACAAGAACAAGGAATTCTACAAACGCAATTCTTCAATTCTTCCGAAGACTCTTGACAAATTTGCTTAGGTGCAATATTAATTAATTCCAAAACTGATCTGTATGCAGCACCAGAAGAAGTTTGCTTAGTCTACGCAATTAAATTGTATGTCATTCATGGGTAATTTATACCATTTAAAGGCAATAAACCAGGCAACAGCAGCAGCAGAATGAGCCACCAGACGAAAATGTTGTAAGCGTTTTGAAGAAGGAGCAATTAGTGAAGTTGTGAAAGGAATTTCAAAAGATTTAACTAGGGCGTCCAAATTTCGTAATCTCTTTTAGTGTAGAATAAAATCTGTCCAAAAACCGTCACCTTCTGCCAAATGTTTATGATTCCTTTTGTGAACGATCGTTTTTAGGTCCCTTCCGTTTTTCATAAAAGTTCCGTTTTTGAGTACGTTGAGTACAAATTACATACAAAATAATATCATGATACATGCTCTTAAAAGTAATGGGCTTATTCCGTTCTAAGCAAAAGTCCCCTTTTTGAGTATGTTGGCAAACATTTGTCGAAAACCTTCAATATTTTGCGGGCTCGTCATGTTTGCACATAACTTTAAAACGGGATTTTTTAAAAATTTGAAATTTAAAAAAGAATTTCAAAAATATCATGATACATGCCCTTAAAAGTATGCAAAATTTTTGAAAATAAACATTATTCAAAGATATTGGCCGCTCGGCTACGTTGTGTTGAATTTTATAAAGGTATTTAATGTCAGTAGTGGAATTGCTGCTTGTAACCACAGTTAATGAAGTGGATTTTCTAGACCTTTAACTAGCTTCATTCCTTACAACTTCCATAAAGTTTGGCCAATTCAAACTTTATAGAAAACCGAAGTGGAATTGAGAACAGACCTGAAATTAAAATTTGCTTTAACACCAACTGATTTTCTATACCTTTAAGTTTTAACAACCTAAAATATTATGTTAAATCATTGTTAGAATTATATCAGAAAATCTAGCACAAATGGTGAAAGAACTCGCTTCATTTAAAATTTTTCTTCTTGATTTTTATGATGAAAACTGCTTGCAGGAGAAGACAATTAATCTGACTTCGTCGTCGCTGAAATTCGTGCTTGATTCACCGTATTTCAGTTTGGCTAAATACGGCTTTGACATCAAAACTGCTCGCAAATATTAAGTACGATTTACGGCTTAGTTTTTTCTAAATAGGTAATAAGAATTTGTTAAATACACAAATTTGTTCTAAATTTTAGGGGATTTTTAAAATTTACGACGATTTTAATTCTAGGCCGATTTTCTAAAATAAAGAAAAAAATGTATAAACCTATCTAATTCAACACAGAAAATATTTTGTGTGTCTGTTAATTCAACCTATTTTATCTTTTAAATGCTCCAACCCATAATCGTGTGTTGAGCGTAATGAAACTACTACTTCTACTTTTTACTATGCCCGTTTCTTTATCAGTAAAATAGTGGGATGAATAAATTAACCCTTAAGACTTGGATTTGAAACATGTGGGCATGCATAAATTAACCAAATATGAGAAATATGAGTGTCAGAACGGCCAGTCTGAATAAAGCACAGAAAGAAAGAAGGAAGAACAAAAGTTAAAAAAGGCTGAAAAAAGGACATCAATTGATTTTAAGGCATCTTTAATGACTTCTACATCGGCCAGTTCTCTGTCCTAGCATAGCACTTAACGTCTCCACATGTAGCCGATTTCTGGTTTTGATTTTAAGCAATATTTGCTTGGCTAAATAATCCTCTCTACTCCCGCATTCGACCATGGCAGCGAAAGCAGAGTCAGGGCGAAAGCTACCACGTCCGAAAAGGGTTTGTTACCTGCGCTGTCCCGATCATTTTTTACTTCGGACCAAAATTTTTAAGAATTTTCATCATTTCCCCATTTTAATTGGTGGATGTTGGCATATTGAGCAACTATTTTGACAAAATAGTATATAATATTAAATAACTTAACTTTATTACAAAATCCGTAGAGTAAGAAAGATCTTTCTTTTAACATTGTCACGTTAGATTCAAATTCGTATACGAATGGGATATATCCCAAATCCAAATCCCGTTTTAAAATCATTTTCAAGAACATAACCTTGAATTTCGGATGGGATTATTTTTTATTTAAGACAGTTAATGCTCAGAATCAAATCGCCTAGTAATTTGGTTGGGTTGGCGTCCTGTGAAAGTTTTTATTGATTCTTTGCTTGCGACGTCAATATATTTGCATTGTGACACTTTTCCGTCAACGCTGCAGATTGAAAGTGCAATTTTCATCCGGTTTAAAACTAATTTTATTTCCTTGATTAAAACATGATGTGTTTTGTATATGTATTCATGTGCTCGGGAATATGATAGACTTTCGAGTTTATACTGCAATACGCCTTATTGCTGTCCGACTCATCGCGACACATCGAGTTTTTAAAATCTGGCTGCTGTAGCTAGCAATCGGAATTTTTGTTTGTAAACGGCTTTAGGCATTTTTAATCAACGAGTGACTTCTGCAAATTACGCTTCGATAGGCTTACGATTACACACGATATCGATTAAAGTTTGCATAAAAGAGATGCCACATTCCTTGAATGGTTGTACCAAAACTCTAGCTCTCACCAAGACGAGTAACGGCCTTACAACTGAATATCACGATTTTACATTGTGGCGTAGACAGGATTTTTTTGTGTACGAAATCTAACGTAAATTTTTCATTTCATCTACATTGAGGTGTCCAAATATTTCGATTCCATAAAAAAGTCAGGATATAAAGTATGTCTTTGCAATAAGTAGCTTAATTTGTATCGTTAGAAACATTTGAGACACTGACAGTTGCCTCAACAGTCCATACTTGGTACCACACGCTTTAGTAACATGTTTACTCCACGAAAGTGTGTTATTAAAAATTATGCCTAAGTTGGAAGCTCGTATTTAATCGGAGTATCATTAATAAACAGTTTAACTTTTTTATGCATAACAATACATTTAGACTTAGAAGGGTTTAATCCAAGCCCATTGTCACTAGCCCACCTTTTCTATTTTTAAAAGTTCATTGTTACAAACATTAATACAATCAAGAATTCTAACTAACGGACGACTAACATATATCTGGACTTCATCAAAAAATGAACAATTGGACAAATTACTTGAAAGATCATTAACATATACAGAAAACAACAGAGGTCCTAAAACAGAACCTTGGGGAACACCTCTCGTAAGGTTTTAAATCCAGAGACCACTGCCTGCGATCTGTCCGTTAAGTAAGACCTAAAAAGTTTGGTTGCAGTACTTGTAAAATTATAAATATTATTTAGTTTTGTATTTTGATTGTTTGTAGCGCCCCGTGTCGGCTCTTCTGTTTTCTAGGAATATTTATTTATTTAATTTTACGCCGATTTGAAAAGGTCGATCAATTTCTCCTTATTATTAAATGTGGATAAGGAAACTCTGTTTCTTTGCTGTCTACAATGTTTTTGATACGCGGATTCGAAACGGAATTTACTAATGGTTAATTTTCTGAAATTTAAGGTTCGAGGATTTTGGGAAAATGTTTTGGTTCGAACTTTAGTCCGGCCCAAGCTCGTTTTCTAAACGTGAAAGCAAGTATTAACAAGGCTTATTATGAGTGACGTTTTTGAACCTTTTTTAAACGTCTTTTCAGAATTTATAATAAAAATCGAGTTGTTGTTGAACTATTCTGAACAGAAATCAACAACCCGAAGGGGTTTGAAATATATTGGAAAATCCAAAAATTCGTGTTTGTTTATTTTTTGTAAAAACCATTGACCTCGAGCCGGCTAAAAACAGCAAATAGGTCTTAGAAAATCAAAAACTCGTGTTTGTTAAGCACGTAAAAAACATTGACCTCGAGTCTGCTGAAAACCCCAAATAGAGCTAAGAATGTTTTTCAATATGTTGAATCACACAGAAAATTTCCGTTCCGAATAGTTTTAGACCAGGGGCGGCCAAGCCCATTTCGCCAGCCACGCATTTGTTGTTGTTTTCGCGTAAAGGAATAACGGCCGCGTATACGACTTACGAGAGGCATAAGCCTTCATAAAGCTCTCCTCTCTTTCTTTCCTAACGCAACAACAAAGTTGCTTAGCGTAGTCGACAATCGCCTCGCTCGCAGTAACCCGAGCGCTGTTCACACACAGAAATTTATTGTAGTTGCTAAGAATATATTTTGTGCATTAGTATTTCATTCCATGCGAATGTTAGCTCAGTCTAGGCACTAATGCAATTTTCTCTAATTTGGGTATTTAAGGTTCGATTCATAGTTTGATATAATCAATATAGAATATCATATTATACTGTTTACTCATTTTTAGTCCAATATTCTTGGGTTCTTTTCTGTGAGTAGCGATATGGTAAACATCAATATTATTCATATTTTCTGTCTATCGCTTTATGCCATATATTTTACCCTCATGGAAAAGTTCAGATCATTTGCTTACCTCTCTAAAAAGCTAAACTTGAACTTATAAAAAGGATTTGTGTACGACTTACACCTGAAAGCGAGCTTTATTGAGGCAACCGACTCAGTATATTGTTATAAGACGGTTTACTCTAAATATTGACATAAACTTGCCCTGTTTAGCTAAACTAGTCCGCACAATTCGCACAAGAGTACGATAATCCTGCGAAACATACTAAAGCTTCATCAGCTTGGAGCTGCAAGTCTTCTTGCAAACAGTTAAAGAAATTAACTTGACCACAAAGTTTCCCCAATAATTTTTCAACCCTGCTGTTAGAAATGGTCTAGTTATCAAGACTAATTTATAAATTGTAGCACACTTTTTTGGAGTTATTTTGTTGACCAACCCATCATTGGAATTCTCAAGTGCCAGCATGGTAATTTCCAAAGACCTTTGGAAAACTTCAGATTCACACCTAGCAATTAGCATGTACCGAAAAAAACAATTAATAAAAGTAAAAACAAAAAACAGAATCTAGACAACATTTTACTGCTCTTTTTTTATATTTTTCTATTTATTTACTATTTTTCGTCTTAGCATTTGATCGATCGTTTTCAATGTTTTGAGACAGCTTCGTCCCATCGCCGATAAATGCAACTTGCCATGAAAAGTGTTGCCTTAAATGGGCATTAAGCTATTGCACATTTCTCAATATGTCGCTCGAGTGTACCAAGTGATTTTTTCTGTGTTTTCCAAGACCAAGTCCGTCTCCTCTCCTGGCTTTATACGCACCGAGCCTTATATGACGAACGACTGCAGCAGCAGCAGCAGCGGCAGTGGCAGCGGCAGCAGCGACTCGACGACGCATATAAATCAGGCAACAAAAGCAGGCGGTGGAGGTGGAGGTTGGAGGTGGAGTGCGACGTCACCCGCGCCATTTTACACTGCGATTTGCATTTTTGGGTCTTGGCTCCTCTGGGTTAATTTATTTCTGGCACAGGCCTAAATTAACAATTTTAATACACGGGGAACACGAGGCACTCTGAAATTGAGACAACAGCGAAACAAAAGCATGTAAAGCGCAGAGACCGAGGGAGACACGGGGAAACAACAAATACAAAACGAAATTCTAAAGCGTTAATTAACTTTAAACGATTGAAAACGAATTGATTTCGAGCAGGCCATTTGATTTGGATTAGTTCGGGTTGCTTTGGGGGGGAAGCGAGAACTAAAATAAAATTAAAATTTAATCGTCACGTGTGCGTTAAAAAGGAGACGCTGGCCCGGTCTCGGGTTGCTAATTAGAATGCGTTAAACAATAAAACAAAGAAAATGTAGAGGTCCGCCTTAGTTGCAAAGAGTTTAACACCTTCTCAATGCTCCAAGTTGACATTTGATAGGATTTTTTCAAACATGCCGTCGATAAACGTTATGTTTTTCATTAGCGGACCCAAGCAAATTTTTCAGAGAATTGTTTTTCCGGTTTTGTTCCCAGGCTTTGCCTCCCTGGGCTTATCTCTTGCGGGTTTTGCGGTAGCGCTGATAAGACTTGAAATATTATTTTAAATAAAATAGTTTCAGTGGCCTCCTCCGCACTTGAAAACACATTTTAATCTAAAGTAGTTTCAATTAACGTCATTGGACTACATAGATTGCTGCGATGGTTTCTACGTGTGTGCCCTGAATGAAAACATTAAGAAACGAATATTAAAAATATGTGTATATATGGCGTTTATATAGAGATAGATGTTTGTGTGATTGACCACCCACCGCTGATGGTCAGGTTTATCAATTGAATACTCACCTCCCATATACGTAGATTCAATTTACGTCACAATCCAACAAACAGTCGCAATTCATGAATTTGTTTGTTGGAAGAATTTATAAGACGGTTGCCCGATATTTTTGTATTTCTACTGTCGCGTAGGTGTTTTGCGGTGATAAGAAGGTGATAAGTAGGAAAAGTGAAGTGGGTGTCGGGTGCCGGGTGGGTGGTTGGTAAGTTGGTTTGAAAATTTACGAGCGGGTCTGTAAAATAGTTGCATAAAGGCCCAACCAAACTTTACTGACTCATTGGGTAGGTGTTCAATGTGGAGCACAGTGGTTCAAAGTTGTTTGATAAAGGGAAGAAGCTGATAGATGTGCAAACACCAAAGTCATTTGTCAAACAACAACAAGATCTATTGGAAGTAGATCAAGTAAAAACCGGTTATTTCCCAGCCTATGTTTCGGTGCTTAACAAAAACAAATGCGCTGTTAGGGTATAGGATATGGGCACTTTTCGTGTAGAAAATCATATTGAAAATGTAGCAAAAACTTTTAATTAAAAATGCGCGTTACGTGAATTTTAACGTATCACGGTGTGTCAATACGTTTCACGAAGTGATCGTGAGCAAACACAAAGTTTCGTGCTTAAGCATGACTAATCGGAACGTGTTTCGTGAGTGAATAAGTCGTCGATTTCCCATCTTCACCTAACAAAAAACAGACTAAAATATAAATTTATCTAACAGATAGCAGCTATCTAAAAGAAGAGAAATCGGTTCAAAGTTTAGTGTAGAAAACTTATCTGGGATTTTGGAATTTTGTAAATTTCCATGCAAGTTGCTTATCATTCCACCAAGCTTAGCAAAAAAAGCTGCAAGCGGATTGTTAAAAAGAAAGGCGAACACGGACAATTATATTAAGAAGCTTATAAATAAAAACTACATTACATATTAAAATATCAACCACATTGCATAATTTCCCGAATCCGAAGCCTCTAATTTAGCAGTGGATTCTACCTTAATAAAAGCTTGTTGTGGTGTTCCTAGTAATTCCCAAGTAAGTAGTTGATATAAAAAGAAACTTGCACATCTGCTTGCTGATGAGAGGAGCGGAAGGCCCTTGAATCAGTTCAGACATTTTGTGATTTGAGTTGAATATTTATTTATTTACAGAAATAAATAATATGCAAAATCTACCCAAAATTTAGGATTTTAACACGTTTTTCCCCGGGATTTTCAACCCATTACATTTGTGTAACTTTTCTACATGAAGCGTTTACTTTTCCGTATGCCGCGCTTACATTTCTCATTTTTACATGAGTCATGTAGAAAAGCTACATGCCAAGTGTAGAAAAGAGAAAAGTAAACGCGCCATGTAAAAAAGCTACAAATAAAGTAGCGGGTTTAAAATCCCGGTCAAAACGTGTAGAAATACTACATTTTCGTGTAGATTTTGCATATTTTTACCTTAGTGTAAGCATCATCTCAGAACAGAAGAGGAAACACCCACCCACCAAGTTTGGTTCATTAATTTGTTTGGCGGGATTTGAACTCGGGGTCTTGGGACTGAAACAGACGCCTACACTACGGCGCGCGTGTTAGGCCAGGCATCTTAGACATTACTTATATTGAATCTGCCTAAAAGCACAATCCAATATTTGCTTGATTGTAATTCTCAAGTTCGATTTCATTGCTTTTCATTACGTGTAGATTTCCCACATTTAGCATTCAGCATTTGCAGATCTTAATGATAATTTAAAAACCTACTTGCCACGTGTGACAGTGGCAGTTTTCTAAATAAAAGTTGTACGAGTTCAGTACTGATTTTGAGCTACATTTTTCGTTTAAAATTTCCACACGCGAATGTAGGATTTCAATATCCAATATAGTCAGATTGCTGCATGGAAAAAAGTAAATTGGAAATAAGCTGATCGTCTAATGTCGTGTAGACTTTGGCTTTGCCCACGCATCGTTTAACTTTTCTACATTCGGCGTTTACTTGTTTTATTTCTTCATGTTCTATGTAGTTTTTTTGCACTCCACGTGTAGCTTCCTGCATTCTACATATAGCGTGTGCAATTTAACAGAGCGAAATATGTTTCTTTTAGGATTCACGTTTCTGCACGCGCGTGTAGCCAATTTTGTTCTATCTGTGTAGTTAACTTTTGAACATTGAGCCAGAGCTAAAGCAAACACTTTACACTAAAATCCTGAAGACCAAAGTACTTGTACTATTTTTACTTTGATTGTTTTAGAGATAATGAATAAAGCGATATATTCTCCAGCATCTTATTTTTTCGGGTGATATATGTTGTTTAAAAAGCAGCTCATTTTTTCATTTATGTTCAATTAATTTGTTGTAACGAAGATAACTTTTTAAAGCTAGCTATGATCATATCATTTGTTATACCTGCCTAAATACCGTTGACATAAGAAACAAACACTTTAACTAAAATTAACGCCCAAATACGTAAAATATGGAACTATTTTAAGAAGTTTAAGTTTTTGGGCCTTCTAGTCATTGTACGAGATGCTTTTAAAGCGCGTGAATCACGTAACGCCCCTAAATAGTGCAAAATGCAAACACTCACAACATACGATGCAATAACCGGGTATTCTCTCTTTCTTGGGGTTGTTGTTATTTGACAAATGCTTAGGAAGAAAATGTGCTGCCATAAGTATTCTGTGAACACGCCAGAACAATAGAACCAATCTTTTTTGCTTACTGACAAATGATATGTGAAATCATTCGGGGCAACAGTATTGTGAATTCTCTTGGGCTGCCTTCACACTGTTCGACACATGATCCATGATAATCTAGTAGGCCTGTAATTCCCCATGGAATTCTACAAGTTTGACAAGCTAATCAAATTTAAAGCATAACAAAAAGCATGACTACTAGAATATCATGACACATGAGTCGCATAGAGTGAACGAAGCCTTACTTTCTGTTCCCCAAATCAAAAGAACATTATACTGTGTAGCCTGTAAGAAAATAAACCTGAATTGATGCATTTGGGTGTTAGCTTTCACCGAAAAAAAAATTTTTGAAAACCGGTTCAACAGTTCAAAAATGTTGTCAAGACATGGAAAAAAAATATATCAAAAAATGTTTTTTTCAAAGCAACTTTTAAAAAATTAAGAACATTTTATAACTTTTTTGAAATCAACTGTGTTTTGACGACAATGTGGAAATTTTTTGAAAACTTTTGAAAAAAAAAATGAAAAATTATGGAATTTTTACAAAGATGGAAAAAAACTGTCGTTCAAATCTGTAAAATTTTGTCGGAGGTGCGAATACGTTGTGAAGTATACGGATCTGTTGCAGACCGGTTTCTGTTCGTATCGAACAAGGTCTTTTTAGAATCTGGGTTAACAGAGATTTGACTTACTTTAGGTCAAAACTTAGACTTTTGTTGTGAAACATCTTTAATTTCGTACGGAAGATTTTAGTGGAGAAATTTGTTTAGCGTGTGACCTGAGACTAAAGAGGTGGAAGTTAGTGAAACAGTGACTAAACAGTGACTAAACAGTGACTGAACAGTGACTGAACAGTGACTAAAAAGTGACTAAACAGTGACAACAGTGACTGAACAGTGACTTAACAGTGACTTAAAAGTGACTTAACAGTGACTAAACAGTGACTGAACAGTGACTAAACAGTGACTAAACAGTGACTTAACAGTGACTGAACAGTGACTGAACAGTGACTAAACAGTGACTAAACAGTGACTGAAACAGTGACTAAACAGTGACTAAACAGTGACTGAACAGTGACTGAACAGTGACTAAACAGTGACTTAACAGTGACTGAACAGTGACTTAACAGTGACTAAACAGTGACTTAACAGTGACTATACTGTGAATATACAGTCACTGAACAGTGAATGAACAGTTACTTAACAGTGACTTATTATGGTGTTTTTTGGTACTTGCGCTCCTTTTCAGTTTTCGTCTTTTGAAATATTGTCATTGCTGATTTATATTCAATTGAAAAAACTTGTGATTTAGAAATTAACCTCTTAAATTTAGCATCATGTTTCACATCAAAGCCTCGTGAGTGTTAACGACACTCACTCTTTTTTTTTAATGCAACTTTTTGAAAATTACCAACATTTTATAACTTTTTTTGAAATCCAATTGTGTTTTGGCAACCTTTATAATTGTGGATGAATGTTCTTCGGCACAAGATTGACCTCGAGCCGGAGAACATTCATTTTTGAAACTTTCAAAAAAAAATGAAATTTTTCAAATATGAAAAAAATTTCTGGACCAGAAGATAGCTGCAAATCTGTAAAATTTTGAGCTCCGGAGGTGCGAATACGTTGTGAAGTATAAGGATCGGTTGCAGACCGGTTTCTGTTCGTATCGAACCTAAGGTCTTGTTTCGAATCTGGGTTAATAGATTGTTTGACAGAGATTTGCCTTTACTTTAGGTCAAAACTTAGACATATTTTTGTTAAGAAGAACGCGTCCAGTTTGCCAAGCTGTGTAAATCATCAAATTTCTTATTGTTATTATTCATGGGTACTCTAAAAAGGCTTTCAGAAGTGCCGGGTCCTTAAATTTTGGAGGTGGTAGTTTCACCAATATAATCTCTAAGATGCCGAACGGCCATATATTGGTTTTGCACTTGGTGGCGACGAAAATCGCGCTCTCTCCGCTCACACAAAGTTGAGAGCGTAAAAATCTAAAAATAGAATGCACTTGCTTGTGTGAGTAATGCTTGAGAATACGTGAGCACACTTACAGTCGTCGGCTGTCGCTGTATGCGTACCAAAAAGCGGCTGGCTCTAGAGCGCTCTCTCTCTGGCTTTCGAAACAATTTCAAGAGAGCCAAAAGCCAGTTGAAAAGCCAGCACCGAAAAATCGTGTGCAAAATAATCGTATGGCGTTACTCATCTTCATATTCTAATGTCTTTGGTCTCACCTTCTACTTACATTAATGCTACAACATTTGCTTCTCCTACTTCACTTATTGACATATTTCCTTCTCTATTGAATTGGATTTCTAACACGAAGCCTTAATTATAAAATTATAAAATTATTTTTTCTAGTCATAATATTGGGAAAGTTTTTTTTTTAGAAATTGACCTTAATGATTGTTTAAACAGAACCTTGTGTTGTATACAGGGGTTCGGGCTTAAAATTAGGAAATTAAATATTCCAAAGGTTCGGTTCTTGGTCAGGTGGGAGTGAACCAAACCGGTTGGCTTGAAATAGATCCCAAATCGTTCTGAATTTGGATTACATAAATGAGAAGTAACTCAACGGAGAGAATCAGAGAATATAAAAATCCCAACTGGATGAAGAAATTTGATCTTATTTCGCGTGACATTAATATCAAAAGTTCTTGATTTAGGTAAGAAATTCTTAAACGAGTTCGGTTTCGGTTCACATCTTAAAAACTACATTGAAACGAACCCTCATCTTTTACAGCTTTAAGGTCAACTCTGTAATGATCCACAGATTTTTCAGCTCGGCAATATGTTCAATCTGATGAATGAAAACGCATTTTTTCACCACTCAACATCAAAGAAAACTATAATTTTCCCCTGCATTCCCAACTTTAAATAAGCACTTATTTAAGCTTTCTTTCACTCAAGTCAATACCTCAAAAATTATTTAAAAAATATTTTAAAATCTTACCTACACTGAGAGAAAACTTGTTTCTGCACAAACTTTTTTTTTCTTTTTCTTTTCTACTTCCCCCAAAAAAATTTGCATAAATATCATAATAACAAAATATAATTTGCATATTCATTTAGTCTTTTTCTGTGTTCGTTTTCCAATCATTTTTCGAGCTCATAAGTCAGGCCAACGATTTGAACTTATTTGCCATCCAGCATATATAGAAAGGCAAAAAAAAAAAAAAAAAAAAAACAAACTGTAAAAATAATCGCGCGACAAATTTATGATTAGTTGGAAGCCTCTGCCCCATTGTGATGCTCATCGATTGGCTGGCTCAATTCATTGTTCAAAGAAAAATCGAAAATGCTTTAGTGACAGTTTTTGTCTTCTTCTTTTCCGTCGGAGTTTTGGAAGATGTTTTTTTTTTTTTTTAGAAGACAACAACAAAAAGCGGCTTACACTTTGTTTACAATGTTGCGTGGTATTTTTACAGATTTTTTTCGGGCTGCCAAGTCAATATTGATCAATAAATAACCCCAGTCGGAGCCGAGGTTCGGGTCCAGCGACAACAACAGCAACAGCAACAACAACAACATTAGAAGACGACATCAGGCAGCGGTCACGTCTCAAGTGAAAATGCTTTTTAAGTGCCCAGGTGAAAATTAAACTGTCCCCTGGGCACGTCAAACAAAAGCGGACAACTTCTTTAGAGGAGCTTTCGGCCTGAGCCTGGGTCCGAAGCCTGCGGGGCAACCCTTTTCCAAAAGTGTCAACTCTAATTGCCTTTTTGCTTGGTTTTTTGTCTGGCTGCACTCGTCGGACTCTTTTGGTCCAACGTTGGTCAAATATTTGACTTGACTTTGGCTTGCGCTTGCGCAAATACTAATAAAATTTCGGTTAATTTTTTTAAGTTAACACACACACACGCACACACACTCACATACATTTACTTTTATTTATTTGTTGTCGCACTTGACTGTAATGGATTTGTTGGCATGAAGATATTTCTTGATTTTTTTTACGGGCTTTTTTTTGTTTTGTTTTTGGAGGCGGCTAAGGAAAGTCAACAAAAACAACAACAACAACAACAATGAGAATTACATAAATTAAGCAGCTGCAAGTGTTTTGTCAAGCTAAACACAAAACAGAATTTAATTCAAAACTTGACAAACAATTTTAAAGTGAATTTCAATCGAGTTGCAGAATTTATGTACATAATTTCGTTAAGTAATTTAACAGCAGGATCCCGGCCACATACAGCAGCAATTTCCTAAATGCTTGGTTAAGCCTCATTAATTTGACCATAACTCTGAACACAGCTCAACACCATGATCCTTAAGTTTACCCTCCGTTTTGTGTAATGAACTAGTTGTAGCCTCATCACCTGCTGACCATTAAGTGTGCCTGTTAAACTAACCTGCATGCAAAAGTAAATTATTAAAATAATTATATCATTTCTCTGGCCCTCATATTTCTGACATATCTTTGAATTTACCGCAGCCAACAAAAGCAAAAGAGTAAAAACTTGTACAACATTTGCCGAACACATAAACAAACATTACAATTAATTTTTATGCGACAGGCATTTGTGTGCTTATAAAATCCACTAAAATATTATGCCCATGCAGTCCAACAAAATATAAAAAGCAAAATCAACCAAATAACTAAAAACTTCAAAGATAACCAGCTTAAGTGCGAGTGTGAGAGAGACTCACCATTCAAATTGGCGACAGCGTGCGCTAAGTGCAGACAGTTGCATATGCTAAGCGGACAGAGCAGCCGGGTGGTGGCGGTGGTGGAGTTGGTGGTGGTTGCTGTCGCTGGCTGACCAACTTGCGTGTAAGCAACAGGTTTCCACAGTGTCGCTGTGTCTAACTCACGGGAATGGCCTAATGAAGAGCCGCCGCTTACCTAAGACTCAAGTTTGGTGATAATAAAGAAGTTGGAATAGTTTTTCAAAGTAAATTTTGGAATTGAATTCTAATCAAATATCGTATTTATCCAAAGAAATAGAAATAAAAAAAAACCCTGTCTTCAGGCTTTTAAACATAGGGTTAATTTCAGGCCCAATGTCAGCAATATTTTGTTGAATCAATAAGTTTATTTTGCATTGTATTTTATTCTTAAATTTGGTATATTCTCATGACAGTCAGAAAAACAGGATGATCCATTTGAATATAAGTTAATTTTTTAGGATAGTTAAAATACAAACTATACAGAAAGATTTCATTTATAGCACTAAACCCGGTTTGAATGCTAGAACTCAAACTATTGGTTACTGTGTTAGAAGCGGGAGGAAATCTCTCTCACTAACATTAGCAAAGCCAAGATTGGGGGACACACACAGTCAAAAGGTACTGGCAACCAGCACTGTTCTTAGCGGTTTTCTGTCATCTTTAGGAATTCCCAAACGATTATGGCGCTCCGGCATGGGTAAGGTCGTTGGGGCCAGTACTTAAAAGTCACTGGTTTGGTAGAGGTACAAGAAACAGCTGTATCCACCTAGCCTCCTTTGTGTTGTTTTCTGGTTTTTGAAGTTATGTGAACATAACGAGCCTAGGCCAGCTTATTGTTTGATAGTAAAATATCGTAAAGTTTATTATTTCCCCATTTAATTTTAGACTGATCTTAGATTTTCATCCAATATATCTAAAAGTCCTCTAAAGGATTTGAAAAATCAATACATCCCAAGTAGATTTTTTCTGTGCAAACTTTAAAACTTAATGCAGCCAGGTTATTCATCTAATTCTACGAAAATGCAAAGTAAGTAACATAAGTCTAGTGTGACCATACCTACAAAATTTTAAATTCTTGGTATTTCTAAATTAACTGATGTAAGGTCACACTACCCGATCTGAAGTGATCCTTCTACCAATATATATTAAAACTGATTGGACATGATAACATGGAGAATGAGTATTAGAGAGAAACTTTGCTCAGTCGACACCGCTTCTGTCAGAAATTAGTCAGCTGTTCTTACGCTCTCTAGATACTTTTGGATCAGCTGTTCGCTGTCACTTACGCTCTTTGGATACATTTGGGAATATGGTCGTCTGGCTCTTTCCACAGTGATTTCCTACTGGCACTATAAAGTATCTTTTTGAGGGCTCTCGTTCAGCACCAGCAAAATTGAGAGGCAGCGCAAATGCTCCATGATGATAGTCAAAAGTTAGCTGATATTGTCTTCCACTACACTGTAGGAAATAACATTTTTTTGATATTGACTTTCAACTACTATTTTTATAAAAGATCGTTTTCACTTAGTCATATATCAATAAAGAGTCGATAGTCAAAATTCTCTAAAGAAAAACTCTTATCAAATCATAAGCCCGAGCTATTTCACGGAATTAAAGAAGGCGAAAATTTCTAAATATTTAGAGATATATTTACAGTTGTGAACTAACCCAACTTTTTCGGACCTCCAGCCCGCTAAGCTCACAAATTAAACATTATAAAGATCGCCAAATTAATTACAAATATTTAGAGATATTTGATTTGCTTTTACACTATCGTCAGAGAGTCTCTTTAGAGCAGTGGTATCCAAAATGCCAAAAGCCTAACTCATAGGATAGCAGCTCATAATTCTGCCGGCGCCATAGTCGACACACGTATAGAGAGAGAGATGCGTGTGTTCTATAAATGCACGCTCGGCGGCGCTCTTAAGATGCGCGTGTTCGGCTTTTTGTTCTCTCACAAGGCATTTGTTCGTTTGCTTGTTGCTCATGTTGAAATGTTAAACACGCGGTCAGTGTTTCGTGATTCGCTTTACAAAAGCGCAATGCTTGATTCCGTGAGTTTGGACACCACTGCTTTAAGGATATATAACAAGTGTAAAGGCAGCTTAACCAATTCAAAACAAGCAAGTGCAAGCGATGAAGTTTAAGTTTGTCGTTGTTCTCTAGGTTAGCAAGACTACGGCAAGACATTGATTGGCGTCAATGTTAGTTCAACAGTTCAAACTGAAATGATACGCACAGACAGTGGCGTACGCAGGGGGTGGGCGTTTTGGGGGTTTCTTCTTCCTTAGTAGAGTATTTTGCATACAAAAATATACTTCATGGGGAAAACCACCCGATCCCCATGTATGAAATATCCTATACTATAGAAAAAGGTCCAAAACATTTACATGAACGCCACAAATGTAACGTAGAGACGAACATTAATTCTTGTCTGGAAACACGCAAAATATTTAAGCTTGGTAATATAGTTTTTTATGCGCCTTTTTTCACTCAATTTTTGTATGAAACTTCTCGTTATTTTGCATGTCTGGACAAAGGAGTAAATTATGCAAACCAAACCAGAACCTTAGAAATGGTTCGGTGTAAGAATTATAAGCCATAAGCCGAACCTTTATTATTTAGTTTTTGAAATCGTTCGGTTTAAAAAATTACTTAACTAACTTTTTTCAGTCTTTGAAGTTTTTGTACAAATGTATCGCTATTTTAGTGTTAAGGTATAGATATTAAATGATGGTCACACTGTATTTATGTAATGGACGAGAGTGTGGAGTAGATTGTAGCATATGGATGAGGACAGTAGAAGACAGCAGTAAATAAAATGGACAAGACAGACAAACAGAGAGACAGAAGAAAAACACATTTGGAGAAACCGTGAAGGGACAAACTCGTATAAAGACATTGTAAATAGTAATACCGTGTGTAAATAGCAAACCGTAAAATACTGTGTTAACAAAAATAGTTAACTTTTTTATATAATAAAAACCTGAAAATGCTGGGGAAAAGATATTGCGATCAGTCTTGAAATCATATTCAAATTCGATTTATAACGTTTTTGCAAAGGCGAAGTAAAGCTGAAAAAGGACTCCTCAAGCGTAATCAGTTACTTTTGGAAAGGAACTTATGAATGATAATAATAGTCCATTCGAATCTCAATTGACGTGATTAATTGAGTGTTTGAATGATATTCAAGAAAACTATTTCATCCGATTTTCTTGAAATTTGGGGAAAATAGAAAATCTTTTTAAACTATTTAAGAAGTTTTGGCCAAACCAAAACCTACGGCACAAAACTATTAGGAACCGGTCCGCAAACCTAAGCTTTAAGCTCACGAAGCTCGAACCTTCTAAAAACTTTTGCAGAGAGAAATTAAAATTTATTATTATACTAAGAGTCAACTTATGATGAGTCTTATACGCGTCTCTACACCGTAGATCAAATCAGTACAAAATATCAAGATATCCGGACTATCACTAAACGGTGTAAAAAGTAAGTCGAACACGGATTCAAATTGACTTGAGAGTGGATTATTAAATTTTTAATTACTGAACCGTACCTAAAATGAGTCACAAGAATAAAATTGTTTCAAGCTTTTCGTACTGTTTTAATTACAATCAAGCATAAGTCGAACTTGGCATTTCAATTCGAATGTTGGGATGAATTCAATATCTCTTCAATTTCATCATCTTCTTAGTCAAGATGTTGCACCTCTGGTAAATATCATGAAATAATTTAACCAATTTGTATTAACTGTAGGGCTGTGCAATTATATTTCAGAATTATATTTTATCGAAATTTGTTGTACAAATACAACATCATTTTGTGTATTTAGCAGTAGCTCTGCCACTTCTTCTGTTTATTACAAAAGTGTTTCATTCTTTTCATATTTATTTACCGCTTAAATTCAAAACTTGCAAATATTTTGGTATTTACTTTCCGCCACACAGAGTTCAATATCCAAAGTCGCTCTTCGGTCTGTCACCCCAAATTGTGACCAACAGCAACAAAAAAAGAAAGAAGTTATCTCACTGCCCACAGGAAAAGGGAAGCCTGTTGAGTGGCAAACTGATTTCCGTTGACAATTTATACAACAGCAGAGCAAAAAAAAAAAAAGGAGAGAAACAAGCTTGCAAAAAAAAAAGAGGCGAAGAATCAACTGAAGTTTTAAATTCCAAGGCATACGGCGGTGTTTGTTTTTGTTGCTGTTGTGTAGGAACCGAAGTGCATTTCGCTTTGTTTCCCACGGAAAAGGACACCCACAATAACAACAACAGAAATTCCTCATGGCTTTTCGACCAATAAAGTCTGATTATATACTCATCAATTCAGCAGCAGATAAAAGTCAAAAACTTTGCGTCGTCGATGCCGACTAAAGGCACAAGTCAGATAAATTATAATTAAAGCAGACGAGCAGGAGAAGCAGATGAAGATTCGATTCTCTGATGTCAGAGCGTATTTAAAATACGAGTAGAGCAACAACAACAACAACAACCTGCATTCAAACGCCGACGCCACACGACCAAAGCGGATAAACAAAAACAAATAAACAAGAGTCAGAGGAGAAGGAGGATGAGGAGCAGCAGCAGCAGCAGCAAAGACGTCGCATAGAATTGAGCTTCAGTCAGCGGCAAGAAAACACCTGTCAAACTGGTCCCAAGAGGGCAGGGGGTTCCCTTTTGGTTTCTTTCTTTCATTTTGGGATAATGACTTGGCAAAGGAACCCACCAAAAAGTGAAAAAAAAACGGATATTCTTATTAGCCAGGCATTGATTTAATTGAAAAAAACTAAAACGGAAGTTATTACGCAAGTTGTGCTGCAGTTCTTGCCTTGATTTGATTAGATGATGCTGCAAAAAAATTGTTGGTGTCTCTACTCAGGCATTGGAAAGCTAATTGTTTGTGAAGGTCTTTTCCCAAATGACTTGCCACATTTGCACAGCAAACTTAAGCAGGAAATGCAAGACAGAATGTTACGAGAATGGGATGAAATGTAACTGTTTGGGGAAGATGCGATGTTATGATGTGACATTGGAATTGTGCTTGAAACGTTAAAGCTTTACTTTTTTGGATGAAATATCTTACAAATGTAGCCAAAATCAAGTAAGGGAATATTTGCTTTGAAATTTTGAAAGGATGGAAATATCTCACTCAGAAAAAGCTAAGAACTTTTTAGTTGAATCCAGTACAAACAGTGTCAAAAGTACAAAGTTCTTTTAAGTATGATTTTTTCAATCCCGAAATACTTAAGACTAATTCGGTTTGCCGTTGTCAATAACGCTACCTTGTAAATGCCATGGGCAAAGATGGGCAGTCGATGGGCAAAGATGATAGAACCGGGAGGTTCTTGAAACAGCTGTATAGTCAACTGTTAACAAACATAACTTGTTCTCAAGCCCACTAAAAGTTGCTTGTCTGTTTCGGAAAATATTTTAACATCTTTCTGCTTCCACTTTTAGGTCTTAATCATCTTAAGTTTAATTCGATTTACTCCCAAAATAAGTGCCAAATATTTTTCATTGAATTCTAGAATCAATCGCCATTCAAAATAAAAGTTCATAAAAAAGGTACAAAATCTTCTTGTTTGGTTAAAGCGCATACAACTTTATTTGTTCTTACGACTTGGTTCTTGTATTAAATCAAGTAAGAGAAAATAATTAACCATAGACCCAAATGGAATTACTGTAACTCACTCCAAGAACTTTAATAGAAAACCAGATAGGTTTTCAAATAAATCATGTTTTTAGTTGAACAATTTTATTGAATTTGCATTGTACTCACTTCAAAGATATTTTTCAATTGAATTAAGAACGTGTTTAACCTTTTCTCTGTGTCTGTAAATACGAAAAGTTCTTGGGTCTCGAACGTTTGTTCAGGCTCTAAATATAATAACAGTCGTTCTTCCATTCTAGAATGTTTCGTACTTAATTTAAGTACAGAACAGTAAAAATGCTATTCCGATCGACGTATAACTTTGAAAGTCGTTATTTTAGTGCAGTTGGTCACTTTCTCAATAAATCGTAATTTCATGTTTCTAGCGCAGGGCTGTAAATCCAAAGAATCATTTCAATTTTGTGAGTAATTAGACATTTAATTACCATTAGAATCAAAATTGTTTCGTTTTGCCAAATTACCATAACAACTTCTCTCATATAATAAAATAATATAATTGCCAAAACGCGTAGGAGAAAACCTAAGCCAAAAAGTGTTTTGACAGCAGGAAGGGAAAGACGTCCGAATAAAACCCCAATCTACACCACAATTATACAACAATAAACGGCCAAAACAAAATCCACACATCATTTAATTTGTTGGTAAAAATTTTTAAATAATTGTAATGGTAATTGTGATGTTTAATTACGAAATAGTTGTAAATAATTGAATTGCAAGAAATTATAGAGCATGTTTTTTTAGATCAGTTCAATTATTTCCAACTTAATTCATAAAGTATTCGTTTATCGTTTTCATTCTTCCTTCGTTTGATAAAAACCAAAAAAGTCTTATTAAAAATTGTATGTTTGAAATGTGAACGAGGGTTTTTTTTATTTTACACTATTTACACTTTCTTCTATTTACATACGGTTTTCTATTTACAAAGTCAATACGGGTTGTCTCTTCACGGTTCGTTGATACGGGCCATTCTTTTTGTTTGTCTGGTCCATTTTATTTACAGCCTATGGTGTGACCATCCTTAGATGTCTTGAAACTATCTTAACACTAAAATACATCATTGCATTTTAAAATAATTCCACACACTTAGTTTTGAACTTATGGAAAAGAGTTATTCATTTTGTCCTGTAGTCTGACAGTAATAGCTTAATTCTGAACCCAACTGGCGCGATAGTGATAGTTTTAACATCGTTAGTTCTCCACTTCCATCTCTAATATATCTCATAAAAAGTAAGAGTTGGTTAAACAGGACTACTTCGAATTAGGGTTGGTATCTATATCGATATTTTTGACGATATTGAAACAGTATCATTTCGATATAAATATTTTGGTGTTAAAAAATCGATACTATCGATAATTTCGATATTTTTCAATAAAAACCCCGGATCTTAACAATGAACAGGTCTATTGAGGTAATTGAAGCTTAATTCTGACAGCGCTTTTACAGCCGATGCCAAGCGTTCCGATGGCACGGAGCTTCCCGGTGTTATTACACCAGCATATTACAATGCGTCTTTCTCTTCTATCCATAACTTAATAAGGTCCCGATCCAGGTTAAACAACGACAATAGTCGTCATGCTGCAAGCATGTTATTCTTCCTTCAAACTCAAGAGAGCGACAATAAAATCGTACGCCATTTATACGAAGGGCCCTACACTTACAGTTTTTAAAAATGAGCTGTATTTCAGCCAAGCATCTCCATGCTTTGTGATTAAGTGCACTTTTATATTTGATGAGTTGCTACTGGTCTTTACAACTTTATTGCAAAGTTTGCACTGCGATTTCTGTGTATCAACTTTAATTAAATAACTTTAAAACATTTTGCTTTACATGTCCAGAGCACAAGAAACAGTTATTCGCAACAGTGTGACCGAAGGCTAAAACAAAAATATCACCAAAAAGTATTCGATTTCCGAAATATCGCCTCGATAATGATATTCGTAATTTTGGGCAAAAATTTCAATATTCCGATAATATTTTCGAAATATATCTATTCTATTTTGCTCTAAAAACATAAATATGGATAATTTTGTTAAAAGACTATTGGAAGCTCTAATATAAAAAGTTAGGGAAAAATGCCGATTAAATAAGTTGCTAACTTACATTTACTGATAACCCAATTGGATCTTTTTGTCTTTAAATTTGCTATTTTTTGGAAAAGTGACTATAGATATAGTACTCGCTATCTAAAACTCTGGGTGGGGCTATAAGAAGGAGAGAGAAATAGACATAATTGCTTCGCATTTAAGAAACACATAATAGGGGACGTGAAGACAACGAAGAGAAAAAAAGCTTCAAAATATACATTTCAAAGAACTATTGATTCTAAGATATTAAAACTATTTGGGTAGTTATTGTGTTAGGTTCGCTAACTTTGTCTTTATATTTCCCAAAACCACTTCTGTTTTTGACACGTCGAATAGCTCTTTTGTCATTATTTTGGAAACGAATTTCATTTGATACAAACTTTAACACTAATTAAGTTGAGGGCTATATTAAACTAAAAACGAATTAAAAATTCGATTTATTTGACTTTTTTCATTTCAAAGTGGGGCACGGTCGACAGAATGGAAATGATATATAATTATCGAATATTTTTCTGGGCGATATATGGGATATCGAATATTTTTTGGTGGTTTATTTCAAAAAAAAGTGAGATTTTCTCAGCTTATTATTTTGGATATTAATGTACTAGAAATTACCTTATCCCAACAAATTTTCGCTTTACGTTTTATATACGTAAATACAAGGCATACTAAACAAGGTAGGCTCACTCGCTCTCTCACAACTCCTTATATTTGTGTCAAAGAGAGCGAGAGCGAGAGAGTAACATATTTCAATACAAAGCCTACTAAGCTACTAAGTAAAACACAAAAAATTCGTCCGCGTAGATGCTTCGCTTACAACAGTTGCTTACTGACTGAAATTTAACAAGTTGTCAAGAGAGCGAGAGAGTGAGTAGGCCTACCTTGTTTAGTATACCTTGCGTAAATATATGATTTTTATTCCTATTAACCATCTTTCCTTCCTTAATTTATTTTTTACTATAAGTTTCCTAATCGGGACTCTTTGAACGATCTTTATAATTATCAAACTAGCAAGTTTTAGCCGGCTCGAGGTCATGTTATGTTTCCACATAACTTGTGGTTTTCTGTGTTCATGCTTAAAGATATTTGAACAGTGTATTGTAAATCCAGATACCTGCGTTTGGGGACTCAAGTACGCTACGCGCACAATAATGGACTTGATCATACAACCCTTAAAAAAACGGACACATCTGCTACAAATAAATTAAAACGACCGACCAAAGCAAGGCATTTAATGCGTTGAGTGCCACAAAATATAAACAAGAGACCAACAACAAAATAAAGATTCTTCCAACTTCTGGAAAAGGCTTGGTCCCTTGCAACATATATGCGTTTGATTTATAGAAGGAAACATTATATGACCTCAAGCCGGCTAAACCTTGCTAGTTGAAATCTACAACTTACTCAAAGACATTTAGGGTCAATATCACATCTACTACATACAGCCATCTTTTACAAAAACTAACAAATAACAAAATAATTTGTATGGTTACTATATATCTGACACATGACAGCGATCTGCTATTCTTAGAGAATCAGGTGGCACCCCTTATAGAACCATGTCCATCAAAGTCTAACTCTTTTTGTTGGGCCCTTCAATTTGCAGCTTTTACTTAACTAATATCTCCTCCTCTCACTCGCTACACAACTTTCGACATTGATTGATGGAAGTGTTTTAATGTTTAGTTACAAAAATTTTGCGCCACCCCCAAAAAAAAACTAGATACACCAATTAAGTGGGCGTGGCAAAACAGTGGCCAGAGCTCTTTTTTTTTTTGTAAAACGCCGCTGTTTTGTTTTACAAAACTGATTAATGAGCTTTGCTTTAAATAAATTATAATTTTTTGCTCATTAATTATTTAGCAGGCATAAAAAAACAATCAAATGTCAACTTGCAATTGTGGCTGAGGCCTTTTCTGGCATTGGCTGCCATTATTTGCTAATTATTTGTAAACATTTATTAGCAGAATGATTTACATATGTAGGGGGCGGGCGGGTGAGAAAGTGACATGTTGCAGGCGGCTTGTTAACCACAACAGCAGCAGCAGCAACAGCAGCAGCCATCGATTGCCACCTGTTGCAAATTAGGCATGCAACATGGCATGTTGCGGTTGGTTTGCAGCTATGTGGCTAGTTTTTTGTTGTTGTTGTTTTTTTTTTTGGCTACTGCAGCTGTGCGACCTTAACAAATATGCCGCCCCACAAAAAGTGCCACACAAAAAACTTGTTCAGAAAATGTGGCCAGCGGGTCCACAGCTGCGGCTGCCTCCGAGTTGCTGATAAACTCGGGCATTTGGGTTTTGTTGTTTTGTAGTCTTATCTCCACTCTGGGCACCCACACCACCACATTATTCAGCGAAGATGAGCCTCTCCCTGTTATCGCCCCTGAACCTTGGCCCCAAACGCAACTCTATCTAGGCATGAATTGGAACAAGGCAGCCGACGCCTACTCAAAACTACAAAACTATGTTTTTTTTTTTGAGTTTTTTGAATTTTTAAAGGCAAAGCCGATAAACATCAATTTGGAATTTCAAATGAGGCGAAATCAGTTCAGTTGGTTCGGTTTGTGTGTGAGAAAAATGCTATGCATAAATATCTGAAAGAGCGTTTAGCTTTTGCAGTTAAACTTTCAAATGCAATTAAATGCCCAGACATAAATTACGAAAGGCTGACCACAGAACGGAGCACAAATACGGTTATTAACATGATTGGGCACCCTGTGCACGAGTGCCACCTACTACAATCAACGAGGCGTGCATGCAACATAGAAATTGCTGCCGGCAGCGGCACCAAAATTAGCAGCGCGTGCTAAACAACAACGGACACACACCCTCGCACACACACAAACAGCCAAAGTTGGCCCATTGTTTTACACTCAAATATGGCGGCTTAGTAGCAACAGCAACATGCACGCCAGCAACACTTGTGCACGGCAGCAACTTGCTTGGGTAATTGCAACAATTTAACGGTCTGTCGCTTGGCTTTTTGCGCTTAAGTGTACTTTGGTGGCTCGACCAGCTCTCAGCTGACTTCTATGTTTCAGTATTTTATTTTTTTTTTTGGGAGAGCCTACAACTTAATCAAAAACTAATTGCATTTGCATAGAGAGAAAGAAGCTAAAGTTGCTGCTGCCCACCACGGATGTGGTTTTCAACGCTTGGCTGTGTCAACTTTCAATCAAAGTCAACACAAAAAATAAAAGAAACAGGCAAAAAAAGTATCAAGCAGGCAACCCACTGTGGTTTACTTTAACCAAAAAAGCCAACGCCAAAGCCAAAGTCTGCTTCCTGGCCAGCAGCAACCGCAAGGCTCTCTGCTCCCTGTCCGCTCAACCGTGGGAGCGGCTAAAGAGTAAATTAAAAAAATATATATACGATACGTATAGAAGAAATACGCAACTCACATTCTAATTTAGATGGCGGACGCCCGCGCAGGCTACGCATTTTTGCACGAAAAGGAAATCTGAAGAAACTTCACATATGCAGGTTGGATGAGGGAGGGGGGCACAGTGGGACCAAGTGTATGGAAATGTAATTTAGAGGATTTTTTTGAAAGATGCCAATGAGAGGGTTGATTGCTTTCAGTGCATATGTGGGCTTTTTGAGTTTTGTGCTTTTAAACCAGGGGCCGGCATAAAACACATTCACATTTTGGCACTGACACAAAGTTCAGTTCCTAGTACCTAGTGTGGGAGTTTTTATACCCTGCACCCATTGAAAATGGGTAAAAGGGGATCATAAAGTTGTGCAAATGTCTGTCCGTCTGTCTATATGAACGCGTCGATCTCAGAGACTATAAGAGATAGAGACGCAAGTTTTTGCATGTACATATAACACCATTTTATACACGAAAAAATTAGTGAGTTTAGCTGGCTCTAGGTCCGAAAAAGTTGTGTTTGTTCACAACTGAAAACAACTTATGCATTACTGTACACCAAAAATGAGCTGGTATAGCCTATACGGTACCGTTTCATCATTCTCCCGAATGAATCTTCAGTAGGCTTATCGCTGGAGAACACATCGCTTCACCTGCCCTACCAAGTTTGCTTGTGAGAGGGGGGAGGGAGCTCTGTGGCTATTTTAGGCAGCTAGATCATACGAGTCAGTGTGCGCGTTTGTGTGGGTTTCTTAGGTGGCTGCGATTCTGCGGTACTTCCGTTAAGCATTGCTTCGCAAAAACCCTCAGTACCCTTACTCCATCATGCTCCTTCTACTCCGCTCTACTCTACGCAACTCGATCATTACAGTAGCTGAATATTGGCTAATCAGCTCCTCAGTTTGCATCTGCCTCGTGCCCAAAGCGGTGCAGATAACTTCGAAAGCAGCCATGACCGCTTAGTAGCTGGGTAAGGTAGAAGTTTACCTGCCCATGCCTCCTGTTAACACATTCTCCAAGGTTGGGGATGAGGCAGTGAGTCCAGCGACCCTTGGTGTTTGAGTCCCACTGCGGATTGCTCCCAGTCGATGTGTTGCCTCCAGACCAAGACTGTAACTTTTCACCTTCAGTGTCCCCTCCCATCCAGATTGGAGCAGCGTACAACATGGTCGACCTCATAACGCTGTTGAGCAGTAACCTTCGACCTTGCTTCGGGCCTCTGGAATTAAGCATTATCCTTTTACAAAAGCGTTCGGTTTAATGCTGCTACATAATCCAAGTGCACTCGGAAGCTAAGCCTGGTATCCAGCATTACTCCTAGGTAGCTCAGCGCTCTCTTTGAGTTGAGGACTGCACTACCCACGGTAATGTGTGCAGTCTCCACCTTTTTCGACTGCTTATGAGGACAGCTTTAGTCTTATGAAGGGCTAGTTCTAAGCCCTCTAAGCAGAGCCACGACTCTTACTGCCTGATAGCTTGGTTACACAGCAATTCTGCCTGCTTAAGATGTTTTGCCACTACCACCACAGCTACGTGGTCCGCAAATCTGACGACCTGCACTATCGGGGGGAAAGATACTCGCAGGATGCCGCTGTACATAACGTACCATAGTAGTGGACCTAGAACGGATCCTTGATCCTTATGTATGTAAAAATGTAACGCCATACTGATACCTTCTTAAACGATGCGTTTTCGTTAAAAAAAAAGCATAACAAAAAAAATTTTTTTAGAAAAAGTTAGTTTTAGGGTCTTGAAGAGCAAGTTTCAGCAGTACACTAAGTGGCTATCAGGATATCTTTGAAGTGAGGTCCCACACGAACTGAACTAAAGTGCTGCGCATCACGGTTGCAGCCGTTCTTCCGTCTATTTTTACTGCGCTGCTTATACATAGACTATAGGCGCGCATCCGGTGCGCCGTTCTCCGTCATTTCCGCGCTGCCACTTCGTCTATAATTCCCATTCTTTTAGGATCTAAAAATAATGAGGATTACTATACTTATATATGAAAAAATACAGGGAATTGTTTATAAATCACAAAAAATCTTTATTTATTTTTGTACATTCATTTCATTTCCCCTGAAAGTAGTCTCCGCCGACTGCATTACACTTGTGCCAAGGTTTTTTACAATTTTATAAACATGCTGCAGTCTTCTTCCGGTATAGGCTTCAATTCCTTCTTCGTTTCGGGCTCTATCTCTTTTATCGATTCAAAACGGTCTCCACGGAGCGGTGGTCACTCAAAATGGTTTCCAGTGTTATGTCGGCAGTATCTGACTAGAAGGTCCATGCTTTTATGCGGAATCCCGCTCGTAGACCAAGCTGACTCCAACTTGCGAGCCACATTAGTAGCACTTTCCGAAATGGACAGGCTTACAAACTTAGTCCCATATAAGAGCGTGGATAAAACGCATCTCTTCGTTGGAAATGGACTCGCTTCGTCAATATTTGGTCTTAGTCTACCGACCAAAATTACATTCGATTCCTGCTCCATATTTATTTGTTGCTCGATAAAATTCAAATTTCAAATTTAAAGGGGACTCCAGTTTCTTAGCACCTAGCCGAGTTAAAGGCGTTGCGGATATCTAGTGTAACAAGTAGACAGTATGACTTCTCGCCGTTTCTCCAACTAGTACCTTCAATCGCGTTTGCGGCAGTGCTCACTACCTTCTGCGTTTGTGTATGTGTGTGGTGTCGGTTTTGAGCATACCCTGCAGTGTGACGATCTACAAGTCGAGACTGCATGACCCTTTTTTAGGCAATTCAGGCATAGAGGAAAACTTTTAACAAATTTGAATCGATTTACAAATGATACGGCAGCGAATGATGTACATGTGTGAATAGAATGATCGTTTGAATTGCAAAACACAAACTTCGAAGTTTGAGATGGATTTTGCTGAGTGACTGATAAGGTTGACAGTTGATTTTCTCGATCTGATTTACGCGGTTTATCTCTTCCTGTAGCTTCACTGGCTGATAGATATTGATATCGTTTGTTCGACAAACTTTTACAATCAGTCAAGAGAGGAATTTTGTTGTAGTCCAATGACTTTTCCCATCTGGATCGTGTACCAGAATCAACCTTCGAAATGACTACATGAATAAGCATCGCCTGAGCTATGTTCTTATCATCACCAATAGATTATAAAGATTCGTAAATAGCAGTTACAGTATCTAGCATAGCAGGAAGAGACAATGCGGACGGATGCGACATAGAAGGGATATCGAACAATTTCGCAATACTATTAAAATATATCAGACAACTATTATCGTACACCCTTTTTAGAGCAGCTAAAGCCTTTGGATAATTAGTTTCTGAAACTTGGAATGCTTTAACCAGGAACAGGATAACAAATGGTTGAATTTTTCTATATTAGAGAGTGTATCATCATTGTCTACAAGGCTTTCAAATAATCCAATAAAACTTTTGTACTCTGCATAATCTCCACTGAATTTTGGCAACTTCATATGAGGCAGTCGCTTTGCTTGCGAACCCGATGCAGATGTATTCATAATTGAAGTATTTCCAGCTGATATCAAAGTAGATTTTGCCTTGATGCATACATTTTCTAAGTCAGCACGAGACGCTAAAGAGGTACTTATTTTCTCTAGCTCATCTTGAATTTTAAACACTTTCCCAATGTACTCATTTAAAATTATTTTTATTTTTATTTTTTCGTGTGTGTCTCAGAAAATTAGTGAAGCATCAGGAAAATATATTCAATCGAAGGTAAAATCAATATTAACTTAGGAAATCAAATCCATAGAAACAGTATTACTTGGTACTGGGTAATTTGCAGACGGGGCACTCGACTGCAGCACTCTTACTTGTTTTGTTTTTGTCTGTTTATGGCTTGCGAGCCTTAAACAAAATTTGCAACGGTTGTAGAAGCATCATATACGAAAAGGCTCCTCCGTTGACACTTCTTCAGTGTGTAGTCTCAGCGATTTTGGTTGTCGGCAGAGCATTTGAACTGACCATTAATGATGAAGAAATTGCGCACCTTAGGCAGCTCAAACAAATTGGCCTTTGTGGTAAATCAGGGAAGAGAATTTCCCTCACTAATACAGAAGGGGCGATATGGGGCGCACACACACACAAAGCTTCTGTTGATGTCGGGTTTTGCTATAAACCTGCCTTTGGAATTCCCAAGTAGTTATAGCAATGCTGGCATGAGATGTCCTCTGCCTACTCGCAGAAGACAGGCAAAGACTGCTGATGATTGAATCGGGAGATTCAAGAAATAACCATACAGTCGATCCGCCTCCTTTGTGATGAACTCGCAGAAGACAGGCAAAGACTGCTGATGATTGAATCGGGAGATTCAAGAAATAACTATACAGTCGATCAGCCTCCTTTGTGGTGAACTTATTGTCCAAAAGTTCAACCACTTTCCTAACTTGTTAGGGCTTAGGATCTTTCATTCCATGTAGTTTCTGTGCAACCACTGTGCTTGGCCACATTTTACAACTGCAGCAGACAGACATCAGCGGCAGCAGCAGCAGCAGCAGCGGCAGCAGCTGATGGATCACCGTAGATAAGCGAATCTTGCAGATAATCGCATCACTCACTGAGAGGTTGGCTGGTTGCCTGTAGTCAGTCCCCAAGACGTCTGCAGTCGAAGTCTGGCCAAAAAGCAAAGCCAATGCCACAAGCACAAGTGTTGTGCTCCTCTCTCTGTGAGACATGCAATAATTTTCAAACAGCAGACAACATGGACTCCGCCAAGATGATGATGCATGACAGTGACAGTGCGTTGCTGTTGCTGTTGTTGTTGTTGTTGCTGTTGCCGCTGCCTGACATTAAGCATGTTGCCAACAGACGCAGTCCTGCTGCAGCGAATTGTGGGTGCCTTTTAAAATTAGCCAAAGGAGAGAGGCAAAAAAGGCAAAAAAAAACTTATTTTCATGCCTGAAAATGACTTTTACAAGCGCAACGAAAGCTGCAAATGAAATACAACTTTCAATTAAAATTCATAGCTAATTGATTTTGCTTAGCATTTGGAGAAGAGGAACAAATGCTTTTCTGTACATATTTTTCCCCCCTTCAAATAAAAGTACATAAAATCTGGCGCCAGCTGATAAATATCACGCCGCTTACAACAACAAACTTTACTCTACCTGCTGCCGCGGCGGGCTCCAAAACAGAATAAAGGGTTTTATGTCTAGCCACCGACGCAGTTGCAGCAGCAACGTCAACGGGGCATCATCATTATCATCATTAAAATGTCAGTTAATAATTTTTCCCTTTTCCACTCTTCTCTGTCGCTCCCTCAAGTTTTGAGTGGTTTTTTCAGTTTGACGTTTACAACCGCCCGGCCCGGCGGGGCAATGGGGTAGGAGGGAGAGTGTCTGTATTTTTCTTGGCTACCTGAACGAGCTCGAATAATGTTGAAGAGAGTGCGTGGTGCTTGGGTGGGCCCTTAACGATTTTACAAATATTTCAGTTTCCATTCGGATTCAAGATTTAGATCACATTTCCAAGTTCGTTGCTTAAGTCTTTTGTTTTTCACGGCCTGCATAAAAAAAAAACAAGAAAATGTGAACAATTTTTCGCAATAAGTCGCCCGGCTGCTGCTGCTTGTTGCACCTGCAGACAATTGCTAATAATTATTTATGCTGCACAGGCAACAACTACAGGTTGCCTGGCATTGGCTACTGTTTCGCCCCCCTCCTCCTCCTCCTCCTCCTTGGTGGTGGTGGCTCATCAGGCAGTTAATGACCAGTCGCCGTGGTCATCGCCAACGTCCATAATTATGCGCAGCTAGAGGGAGAGAGAGAGAGAGACTCGGTGGGTGGAGTCACGCCTAGGCGGCTGCAAGACGCCTTTTTCAACTTTTAATTTAATAATTTTTTTCCGGCTGCACTTTCAGCCTTGCGACAAGCTTGTTTACAAGCTCTAAACATGCAACAACTTTAATAGATACAAAAAGATACAATTTTAGCATTCACTGTTTGCCGCTTGCCGCTTTCTGTTTTCTGCTTTATACAATGCGGTCGTAAGTTGTGGCATTTTGCGCACTTCCTGTCGACTGCCAAGTCCTGTTCCTGCAGGCAAAAGTTTCCTCTGCTGTTTTTTTTTTGTATGTGGCACGCACGCATTGCAGTTGTTTTGCATATTTTCGCTTTTCACTTTTTCCTCCCCCAATGCCAACGGAAAACTTGGCCAAGTAATCCACACCAAAGAAAAGGCCTAGCAGTGAGTAGACATTTAACTTGTTTTTGAACTCGCTGGCTTGCATGCGATTAGTTTGGTAATTTGATGGTGAGACTTTGCCGGCATTTCGTATAACATGAAGTAAGTTGTTAGCCCAAAAAGTTTGTCTTGCCTTTGCGTGCCAGCTAATTGAAACGAAAGTCAAAAATTTTACCCTCAAATGACACTAAATGTGTTAAGGGTGAAAATGAGGCAAGCGGTTAAAGTGTGGAAAATGGTTTGCAAAAGGTCTTTAAGAATGGTTAGGGAACATTTTGGTGAAATTAAAAAATTTGAACTGGAATTTGAAGGATCTTCAATACATTTTAAAGCAAAAGAGTAGTAAGTGCCTTACTCGATACGACATGATTAGTATTCGATACTCTTGATACTCATTATTTGATTCTCAGCACTTGCTGAGTACTCGATAATAAGAACTAAATACTCAATTCTCGATACTCGGTACTTGGTAATCAGTACGCGGTACACACAACCCACCTGCTCAATGTTTCGATACTTAGACATGCAGTAATCTGTACTTGATACTCATCAACTGATAGTGAGTACTTGATTCTCAATACAAGATAATTTATGCTTTGTACTCGATACTTAGTAGTTCATACTTAAATCTCGATACTCAATTCGTACTCAGTATCCAACTACTCTGTGTGTTTTACCCGATACGCGATACTCAGTACTCAATAACTCAATGCTTTGTACTCGATACTTAGTACTTGATACTTAAATCTCGATACTCAATTCTTGGTACTCAGTATCCAACTACTCTGTGTGTTTTACCCGATACGCGATACTCAGTACTCAATAACTTTCGAGTACTCGATACACTCATTAATCGATACTTAGCACTTGATTCCTAGTACTCTATAATTGATACTAGAACTTGATACTCAGTACTCCATACTCTGTATTTGGTACTCAGTACTCGGTACACACAATCCACCTGTTCTATGTGTCTTACTTGATAAGCCATATTCAGAACTCGATACTTAGTACTCGATATTCAGTAATCAGTACTTGAAACTCAGCAACTGATAGTCAATACTTCATTTTCAGAACAAGATAATTTATACTCAGTACTCGATACTTAGTACTTTATACTTACAACTCGATACTCAATACTTGGTACTCAGTATCCAACTGCTCTGTGTGTCTTACTTGATGATACTGAATATTTAGTAATCAGTATTTGATACTCAGGTGATAGCCAGTAATTAGTTACTCGATAATTGATTCTACAACTCGATACTTATTACTCGATGCTCTGTACTTGGTACTCAGTACTCGGTACACACAATTCTCAATACAAGATAATTTATACTTAGTACTCGATACTTACTATTTGATACTTATAACTCGATACTCTGTACTTGGTACTCAATACTCGGTACACAAAATACGCGATACTAATTACTCGATATTCAGATATCGGTACTTATCACTCAAAATGATACTCAGTCTTTATTCTCAGTACTCGATACTCGGTACTTGGTACTCAGTACGCGGTACACACAATCCACCTGCTCTGTGTGTCTTACGCGATACGCCCTATTCAGAACTCGATACTTAGTACTCGATATTCAGTAATCAGTACTTGATACTCAGCAATTGATAGTCAGGACTTAATTTTCGGTACAAGATAATTTATACTCAGTAGTCGATACTTAGTACTTGATATTTAGAACTCGATCCTCAATACTTGGTACTCAGTATCCAACTGCTCTGTGTGTTAGAGTTGATACGTGATACTCAGTACTCGATACTAAGTACTGATATAATACGATAAAGATAATGTGTAATTAGATTACGTACTCGATACTTAGACTCGATATTCAGTAACAGTACTTGATTCTCAGTAATTGATAGTCAGTACTTGATTCCCCGATATACTCTATAATTGATACTAGAACTCTATACTCAGTACTCGGTACACTCAATCTACCTGCGATCCTAAATAATCGATATTTAGATGTCTATACTTATCGCTCAGTAATCGATACTTAGTACTTGATTCCTAGTACTCGATAATTGATACTAGAACTCGATACTCTGTACTTGGTACTCAGTACTTGATACACACAACCCACCTACTTTGTGTGTCCGACACGATACGACATACTCAGTACTCGATACTTAGAACTCGATATTTAGTAAACGGTACTTGATTCTCAGCAATTGATAGTCAGCACTTGATTAGTATACTAAAACTAGAAGTGTATCAGTACTCTAGTATTTAGTTTTTTCTAGATACGCTATACTCAGTACTCGATACTAAGTACTCGATATTCAAATATCGGTACTAATCACTCAGTAATCGATACTTAGTACTCAATATTCAGTAATCGGTACTTGATACTCAGCAATTGATAGTCAGTATATGATTCAATACAAGATAATTGATACTCAGTACTCGATACTTAGTACTCGATACTTGATACTTAGAACTCGCTACTCAATACTTGGTACCCAGTTCTTAATGCACACAACCCAACTACTCTGTGCGTCCGAGTTGATACGACATACTCAGTAGTCGATACTTAGAACTCGATGTTCAGTAAACGGTACTTGATTGTCAGTAGTCGATACTTAGTACTTAATACTCAGTATCCAACTGCTCTGTGTGTTTTACTAGATACGCGATAACTCAGCACTCGATACTAAGTACTCGATATTCAGATATCGGTACTTATCACTCAGTAATCAATACTTAGTACTTGATTCCTAGCACTCGATAATTGATTCTAGAACTACCGTATGTAAGTAAATTATAAATCAATAATCAATACTCTGTCTTGATTTTCAGTAATCGGTAATTGAAAATCGATCTGCTCTATGTGTTTTAACTCGAGACGCAATTTAATACTTCAGTTTCACGATTGACGAAGTAATCTGAATATTTAGATGTCTATACTTATAATACTCAAAAATACAATACTCCCAAGAACGTGATATTTAGGTATTCGATAATTGGATACTAGAGCTTGAAGGACTCACCAAACTACCGTATCAGTGTGGTACACACAATCCACCTGCTCTGTGTGTCTTACTCTATACGTGATACTCTGTACTTGATACTGTAAAAATTGGCTTTACAGCCCCAAAGAGCCAGGCCAAGCTTCTATTTTTATGTGCTTGATACTAAGTACTCGATATTCAAATATCGGTACTTGATTCTTAGTTCCAAAAACTTAGTATTCGATATTTAGTTCTCGATACTCGGTACATACCATCCCCCTGCTGCTACGGCAAATGGCAAATGCGAAGGCAAAAGAATCTGTCGCAAAGACAAAATTTTTCTAGTTTTGTTCCCTTCAATCGAACATTCGCTCGTTCTGCTTCGGTCTACAAATTCGGAAATATGAAAATGGAATTATGTATATGGTTTTACTCCTTCTTTTTTTTTTGCTTTTGAATGCTTTTTTGACGTTAAACCTTTGGAACAATGGTGATTGCGAACTTCAGATCGATATCAAAGTCCAAGAAATAAAGCAACAATAGGTTGGCAGTGGCTCTTTTCGCCCTTACAGTTAACTGTCATGCATCTCGGCGAATAAAGAATAAAAAATAGAAGAACATACAAAAAAAAACCATACACCACTCCGTTAGTTTTAGCTGACCACCCCTGCTGTTCCCCTTTAAATGTTAACCATTTGTGTTAAAAATTTAACTAGCTAAAAACTTGTCACACAAAAATGTCATAAAAATCAAATCAATTTTGTAAAAGTTCATAAGCCTCTCAAACTTGGCCCGCCAAGCAGTCTGCTTAGTTTTTTGAGGTTAAGCCTTGCTAATTTTTTTTTTTTGCTAGCCATTAATATTTATACATGCATCGTTTTCATAGAATTTTGCGCATGATTAATGATCTGTAGCTATTTTGCTTTAATTACCACAGCAATTAGCAGAATGAACTCAAAAAACTGAGCAGCAGCAGCAGCTTCTCGTACAATTTGTCATAAATGTTAACACATGTCTTTATCATAAAATACAAAAAATAAACCGAAGAAAGTCTCTAATGTAATAACAAATTTCTGTTTTTTTTTTACAGAATATGAACGAGTCACAATTTTTAGAGCCGAAAGTCTAACTAAAACGAGGTAAGTTTGACAGCCAGCCACAGCAGCAGCTGCTTTTTTTTTGGCCTGGCCAATGCCGGAGCGCATGCACTCTCAAGCCAAGTTGCTGCTGGCCAGCAGCAACCTTCATAAAAGTTAAAGCAAAAAAAAAAATTTAAGTTGTAGCTGAAACGCATTTTGAATTTAATGCGTGAGTCGCAAAGAAGAGGGAGATTGGGGAGTTACGGGGGAGGCGAACTCATACGGATCGATCATGTGCGCCTGTCCAGCTTTGCAACATTCAAGTGTCGTCTGGTTTCGCTTGAAATTTTTTTTTTAAACAGCGGAATCTCCGAAGGAGACTGGGGCTAGTGATGGGAGGATGCACACAAAGCACGACAATTAAGAAAATTTAAAAGTTTTTTAATTCTAAGTAAGACCTTTGATGTATTTTAACAAGGGAACAGGAGCACAGAAGGGTTCATTTGGGTCTACGCGGCCTTAAGCTGGCTTTGGGTACCTCAGACGGTTCAGTAACAGAACGGGAGGACTGGAGCCTTAAGAAGGCCAGTACAGTATGCAATATTCTACGTTCTTCATTTGTATTGGTGTCTACGCGGCCTTAAGCTGGCTGTGGCTACCTCTGATATAGATTACGAACCAGTTTAGCAACAGAACAGGAGGACTGGACCTTAAGAAGGCCAGTACAGTATGCCATATCCAACTTTCTTCATTTGTATAAGTGTCTACGCGGCCTTAAGCTGGCTCTGGGTAGCTCTAATATAGATTACAAACCTCTTCATAACCAATTTTCATCCCTGATCGTATATCGTGATCAACTCACGCTGCCATCTCCAGTGTCTACCTCTGGCGACCGACTACCGTCTGGAACTTGCTTAAGTTGCGGGCGTCACAGGGCGACCTTCTAAGTCTTGAGCCGCCAAGGAATTGCCAACTGCCATTGAAAATGAGTGAAGTTGAACATTTTAGACAGATTGCCAAGTTTTGTCATACAAAAAAGTTAAAAAAAAAAAAAAAAAACTGCAGCTGGACTTGCTGCGAGACTTTTGAAGATTAATTGCTTGCGACAGTTCAGCAGCTGACCATAAAAATTGGCATTTGTTTTAGTTGTTGTTTTATTTTTTGTTTTTTGTTGCTAAAATTAACATGACGTCAACTCCCCAACTACAACAACTCAATTGACCTTTAGACGATTAAGGCCAAAAAATAAAATAAAATGTTCAACCGCTAATTTTTAAAACTTATTTTGTTCGACATTTCTTTTGACACGCCCCACAAAACGCGCGCTTTTGGTGTCATCACATTTGTTTTATACAATCCAATTTTTCACATGTGGCCGCTCGTTTATTCATAAAACTCATCATGAAATACAGCTTAATTAACAAAAAATCTTAAGAAAACCTGCAGCAGCTTGTTGAGCGAAGCGCAGTTTCATTCATTCATTTGTTCATTCAACAGCGCCGCCGCCAAGTTGACAAATTGTGTGTGTGTGTTCGGGTGTGTTTTTGCAGGAGAGCCAAGAATCAACGGTAAATTACAGGCCAATAAACAAACGAGTCAAATTACCAGCCAAAGAAATCAATTAACACCTGCGGACGAATGCTGATGCTGATGCCTGATGATACAAAAAACTCATCGATCAATTCATACGAGTTGCATAAATTAAATTGTTTTCCTTTTGGAAATCAAATTAGCATATCAAATACAACATAATTGCACGATAATCGCGTCAAGTCAAAACCAACATAAAAATAAAAATGAAACCTGTGTCAAGATTACAGAGAGACAAAGACAAAATAATACAATAATTAATTGGTTTTTTTTTTTTTGTTTTACGGGACAACAGAAGTGTGAAGCGAGATTTGGTGTGGTGGAGATTTGGGTCCTATAGAGCGGGGATTTTTTTTTGTGGACATATAAAACAATAGAATGGGATCTAGAGTTTAGTGACCAGTCCAAACGGCAAAGTTGGACAAGAATTTGAGGTCTACTTAGCTCATATATATATTCACGAAATATCTATTAAGTCCTTAGGTCTTAACTTCTTTTAAAGGCTTTTTAACATTTCTATAAATAAATTTATCAATCTAAACTTATTTCAATCTTTAGTGCTTGAACTAAATCTTTCCTACTGAACTCAAGTCGATAAAAATTATTCAGCCATAACAACATTAATTCTGCTCACAGCGCACTTCTTTCTGCACGACTTTGCTCGTGCAATGTTACCGGAAAAAAAGAACCTTTGCTCATAAGATCAGCACATACGTTTACTAGACATAAAATCTTCTTAGTAATAAAATCACATTCGTTTATAATACTAAACAACATACTGCAAAATCAATGGCTCTAGGAAGACGGATAATGCGGTCTAACTAAAATACGAAATATAGCAACTATTTTTGTAGTGGGTGAATTAGACAGGCTTAGGTCTCAGTTCATTTAAAGGGGTGGTGATTATTCCAGATGATTTTCGTGTGCTGAACTCGAATCTATTTTGGGAAATTGTCCAAAATACGAGCTTGAAAATACACTGAGAAAAAAATCAATCTAAAATCAAGATTATAATCTTGAATCAAAGAGAAACAGTGTCAGAATTCTAAAAATCTCAAGATTATATTCTTAATGTTAATCTTAGTCAATCAATCTCGAATTAAGATCGCTTATACTCGACTTTAAGATGAAACAATCTCATTTATTAATATGAAAAGAAAGGACAAACATAAATTATATTAAGCATTTTTTATTTTTGTTGTACTTTTTTTAGTTATTAAGTTCTTTCTGAAAAACTTATATAAATGATAATTATTAATCCGCCAGTACTGGGACTTGAACTGAGTACCTCAGGCGATTAACCACACAGCATGTCCATTTAGCTCGCACCGCAGTTGGTCGTCACTTTTTAGGCGCCACCAGTCGCAGTATAAGAACTCAGCACGACGATGTTTCTGCCAGCTGAGTTCTTATACTGCAAATTGGTTGCTCCAAAAATTTACTTCCAATAGCCGACTGCGCTTAGTGGATGCCAAGTATATGCCTTCATTGGATCGAAAGTGTTGTGGTTCGAGTCCCAGGAGGGGTGAGTTATTTTTTGATGTGAAACATCTTGAATTTCGGTACGGAAGATTTTAGTAGGAGTAAAATTTGATTTCAGCGTCACGTGACGGTAACGTCATGCATATTTTGTGTTGTTGATTTAGCGGACAGTGACTAAACAGTGTCTTGACTTAACAGTGACTTGACAGTGATTTGACAGTGACTTGACAGTGATTTGACAGTGACTTGACAGGGACTAAACAGTGACTTGACAGTGACTGAACCGTGACTCTACAGTGACTTAACAGTGACTTGACAATGACTTGATAGTAGTTGATGGACAGCTACTAGCCAGTGACTAAGCAGTCACTTGATGTTGACTTAACAGAGACTTTACAGTAACTTGACAGTGACTTGACAGTGACTTGACAGTGACAATGACTTGACAGTGACTTAACAGTGACTTGACAGTGACTATACAGTGACTTGACAGTGACTTTAAATAATTAAAAATTAGTTTAAACCATATTTCCTAAAAAAACAAAAACCATAAAAAAAAAATCCAAATTTTCAATATCCAAATTTTCAATACCGGTATTTGATATATCGCTCTTTTTTTTCAAAAACATCGATATATCGATATTATCGTTATTTTCTAAAGCTTTAGAAAACTGAAAAGCTTTAAGGGAACGTCTTCACCATAAAACTGCTGGTGACGATTTATCTAATCTTTTCAACATTTTCCAATAGTTTTCTGAAACTACACTGTACATTTTCAAATTACATTGAAAGTCTTTGTTAAAATAAAGTACTCAAAAGAAAAACAATTTTAGTTAGACACATTACTTCGTATAAGAAAGACTTCTGTTCAAAATGGTTCTGATTTGAAAGCAGTTCAAACTTGTTTTTTTTCATGGGAAGTTTTTGTGACGAACTAAATTTATATCTTATCTTTGTGTAGGCTTTAAAGACTTACAGATTATGCCTAAAAAATATTAAGTGAAGAATTTAAGAAAACCCGCCTAATGTGTTCTCCAGTCATTCTGCTGCGGTTGTCTGTATGTCAGCTATTGTCACCTGATATCCCCAGGGGCCGAATACATTTCACTATTTACACATAAACAATTTAAACGCTTGCCGAAGCTAAGGCAAAGAGAGTAAAGTATCGAAATGCGCTTTCAGACAGCATTATTCAATCTCTCCACTCGCTCTACTACAATAAGCTATTGGGTTCATGACGATATCTTCAATATATTCTAACACTGACACCTAATATTGCAGCGTATTTCTGCATCCATACGTGTATGATTAGTTCTTAAATGCGATTTTAAGTTGTATTACCAGATGTTTTATTAGGCTAGCCGTATAATTTGCACCTATTACCATAGTAACTTTTCTGATATATCGTTTATAAAAATATCGATAATCGCCAATCCCCTTATCGTCCAACAAAAATATCGATATATCGATAAAATATTGACAACACTACCACTGACAGTGACTATACAGTCCTTAAACAGCTCATAAATTTTTTTTATCAAATAAATCTATATTCATATATAAATATCATAAAGTTTTTGCACTGAAGTTTTACAGAAAATTTTGGGATGGGTGATAAGATGCGAGATAATAAATTTCGTTTTTAAGATTTCTAAGCTCAATTCAAGGTTTTTCAATCTGGTTTTTATAAGATTGCAAGATTCTCGAAAAATAGATTTTCATTTAAGATTTTAGATAAATTTTTTTTTCTCAGTGTACCCATTTTGATGATTTTTAAGAATGTTTTACTATACTGTATGGAACTTGACGTACAATGCGCCCATGCGACACCGAGCCGAGGCTTGTAACCAGCGCGAACCCCAAGCAAAAAAGCAGCCCACTTCCCGCCCAACTGATCGAGAGGCGCAGCCACTAACATATGACACGAAATCGCGAAGGAAAAACATAAAGTAGTGATTACTACGGGCTAAATAGGTTAAAATAGTAGTTTTCAAAGCAAAGAGAGAAGTTTCTGAGTTGATTTTTGGTAAAGTTTTTGTAATGAGCACAGAGGGCACGAAACGGTTCATGCAAAGCATAGTTAGTAGTACAACGATTTAGTGATAGGGGTATAACATTACGAGTCGATCTAAAAGGAACGTTGAGGTTAATTTGAAAGAGCGAAGAGCAAACAATAAAAACTGCTTTTGCACAGATTAAATTCTATTCTGATGGGTCGAATATTGCGGAAACCTTACACATGCTCGGTACTCGAGAATCGGACGCTCAAAAGAAGTGTTTAAAATCTTCGTCGTATAAGGATAAACAAATTCCTTCGAGCAGCGCTTAATAAACCCAAGAACACTCCAGACCTTAGTTGCAATAATATAAGAGTGAAATTTAAGTTGGTTATCAAGAAAAACCCCTAGATCATTTACCTCATTGACTGTAGCATTCAAACACTCTAGTGGGACATTATCAAGCATAGAAGTAAAGAATTGTGGTAAGCTTCTGTAAAATGTCATAAGCTTACACTTGGAACTGTTAAGGTTTAATAGATTATCTTTACACCAAGACTGAAATGAATCCAGGGAATACGTGAAACCAAACTAATATATGTTAAACATAGTTTTGCATCATCGGCGTACATAAGCACACGAGAGTGAGTCCAGACTGACGGCAGATCATTTAGGAAAAAAGTAAAAAATAATGGACCCAAGTGGGATACTCCAGAGTTAACTTGAATTAGTTTAGAATATGAATCACAAAATTAAACTTTTTGTGTTCAAACAAGGAAAAAACACCGCATACAGATCGGCTATGGCCTGATCGGTGTTTGCTTTCATATTACCATACCGCACAGAAGAGGGAATAGTGGAAGATTTGCGTTTAGAGTTAACAATCGCATAAAACTGCTTAGGGTTTGATTGAACCTTTCAGGAAATAATCGTATAGTATTATTTCTTAGATTTCAAATTAATTATCCCAAATAATTCCGGGTTTTTTTAAGCGAATAATTGAATTTTAAAGAAAGAATGCTTATGATTATAATGATCCCATTTTCTAGCAGCACACGAAAATCATCTAGAATCACCACCATATATTTTATAAACTGCAACTTGTTGCCTAATGTAATTAAAATAAGAAATAATTGAGTGAGGATACTTTGGATACATTTGGAATCTCAGTTCCTAAAAATCATTCATGCAATTATTTATTAAATATTTTTCTTTTTCCTTAAAACTCCAAATTATAGCAGGCGTTTCTTGTGCGTTTTTCAAGCGTTTTGTGCGCGTTTTCGGTGCGTTTTCTTGCCCGTTGAAGCGCTTTTGCCCTGCTTTGCCCTGAACTTTTTCGACTTGTTTAATGCAAAGTGACAGCAACGACTTGTAGGCAATCAAAATGCGCAGCAAAAAACACGCTTAGTTTCAAATTGTGAGTGGTGGTGGTGGTGGTTGTTGTTGTCGGTGGACTCCAGCACCGACTCCACCTGGCAAATTGAAAGAACTTGTTGCAGTCAGTCGGTTCAAAAATTGAATGTTTTGCACTTGCTTTTCTGCGGTTGCGTTTTTTCCTCCTCCTCCTTTTTTTTTTTTTTTTGGTGGTTACAACTATTGATTACATGGACTCACATTACAGCCCAGGCCAGCGACAAGGTGAGGTTGGTCTCTGGGTCTGGTCGATGCGGGTGCTGTATACAAAACGCACGGAAGAGACAGACTTTAAGTCGAGGTTGGAGTCTGTAATTAATGCGGGAGCCTGCGCTGACATTTTGAGAAATTTATTGCTCCAAGTGGATTTATAGTCGGCGACATTTTATAGTTTTGCTCCGTTGTGGTTACCTTGGAATCGATCGATCGATTGCTCCTGCTGGTGCTGGTGCTGCTGCTGCTGCCGGTGGGAACCCTTAATGCGCATCATGTGCGCGCGCGCATATATAATTTGGCTACCCGATAATGATCGGCCTTTGGCATAATAAATTTTACAGAAAAAAAAAAAAAAACTTTCAACCCGGGGTATCTTCCTCCTTCAATCTATATTAATTTTTATTTAGCCCTCAAAGAAGTCACGCTGCACTTTCATAAAAACATTTCGGAAATTTCACCTGCTTTCACAAAGATGATTAAAAATAAATATGCAGCAGTGCAATTCTGAGGCGAAGCTCTTTGCTTGATATACGATAATTTCGTTCTGATAATGTGACGGACAGGCGGACAGGCGGCCCAGGGATACCGCTGTCTGACCCAGTTGAGTGCGTGAGTGTTGAGCCAAAAATCGTTTAAGGCTAATTGCAAAAGATTGCTCGATTCGCGATAAACGGTGAGCGAGCGAAAGGGAGAGAGGAGGGGAGTAGGTGGAGGAGAGAGGCTGACCCAAAACCTTTTACCTTAAGCCAAAACAAATACCAAACGCGCGTAGTTAATGATGATTGCTAACCCCCAAAGGTTAAAATTAAATAATTTTTTTGTTGTGTTGGAGTTTGGAGTCGGTCTAGCCGAAAATGGCGGGCGTTTCGAGCATTCATTTGTGGCCATATATAATTAGCATGAAATGAGTAGGGATTTTTAAGTTAAATATTTCAAGAGGTTTTTTTATTTATTTTTAGCTTGTGGCGTTTTTTTATACCCTTAAAGAGGGTATACTTAAAATGGGCAGATGTTTGTAACGAATAGAAAACATTGGATGTAACGATAAGGTACAAGTACGCTGCACATTTGTTGGAAACGGCGGAACCAGATGACTTTAGCATAAAGTTAACATATGAACGATCGGTCAAAAAACTAGTTTTAGTAAGAAAAACTTTTTGTTTCCCTTCCAAGCCCCAAAAAAAAAATATATAATATTTTCTCTTTTCTTTCAAACTACCAAGTTTTAGTAAGATCGGACAACTATAAAACAACAACAAAACCCTTGGTTCAATGACGACATAAAACGGTGTATTTTAAATCGTGATAGAGCTTACCATAAGTGGAAGCGGTACAAAACAGCATTTCTTCAGAAAGAGTATACAAAAAAAAAAAAAACAACAATAAAGTAACTTAAGGAAACAGAAATTATTACAACTCAAAATTTTCATCAGAAATATCCGACAAAACTGGAAAGATATCCAAAATTGGTGCAAAATGGCCGGAAAGCAATAATGTTGACGCAAATGGTCTTAAAAAAAAACTTGGCCAAACTCAAACGGACATACCAGAAACTCTCGCAAATACCGTACCTGACCTCGTTAGCTATTAATAACTTGTTTAACAGAAATTTGTTTGTGTAACAAATGTGATTTCGGTTGCACAATATTAAAAATCAAGTCAAATGCTATAGGGCTAGACCAAATTGACCTCAATTTTATAAAAATCCTCTTACCAAGAATACTCGTGCATATAACACACATATTTAATACTGCATTAATGACATCAACTTTCCCACATGTCTGGAAAGCTGCAAAAGTGCTACCGATTCCAAAAAGCAATAACGATTACCGACCCATCTCAATCCTATCTTTCTTATCAAAAGCATTTGAACAAATCCTGGCATCACAAATAAGTAGCTTTATGGAGCAGAATTCACTCCTAAATGACAAGCAGTCGGGGTTCAGGAAAAAGCGAAGCTGCACCACTGTTGTAACGAAAACTTCAGAAGATATTCGTCGCAGACTGAACAATAGCCACGTGACACTCTTAACATTGTTGGACTACAGTAAAGCATTTGATATGGTACGTCACAAAATACTGTGCGCAAAGTTAAACAAACTTTACAATTTTTCCGATACAGCAATAAAACTCATGATATCATATCTTAGTGATAGACAACAAGCGGTAGTCACAAAATCTGAATTCTCTTCCTTTCTGACATTAAATTGTGGTGTTCCACAAGGTTCCGTCCTTGGACCCTTACTATTTTCCATATATGTTAATGACCTGCCAAATGTCTTGTCTAAATGTGAAATTGAAATGTATGCAGATGACGTCCAAATGTATGTGAGTGCTCCGTTAAAAAATATTAGTGAACGCGTCCATCATTGTAATAATGAACTGGAGCTAGTCAGCAAATGGGCTAATAGCAACGGTCTTAGAATAAACCCAAGTAAGTCCAAATGCTTGGTTATTTATAAAAAGAAATATGACACGAGCAGCCTACAGAAGTTGAAGATTGAGGGATCCATTATCAAGTATACTGAAAGGGCATTAAATTTAGGGTTTACACTTAATGCAACGTTATCATGGGATGACCATATGACGAAACAATACCTGCCCACACATATACGAGACCTGATTGCTAAAGTACATATAATTCCATCGCTGCTATATGGGGTGTAAGTTTTTGGAAGTTGCAATGCAAGTAGAAACATGATGCTTAGATTTAGAGCTTATTTTCAAATCACAAGCTCTTAATGGTATATAAATCAGTAAGGGCACTCTTTCGAAAGAAGAAAACTAACAGGGAGTAGAAATACCAGCATCAAGATCTCTTGCTGCAGTGTTCTTTCATTTTTCAGGAAGTCTTGTTTATTGTGCTGATCCAGAGATAAATGATGATGTTTCACCCACCCAGATACCACCAAGATGAGATCCAACCGATCCCGCCCAGATCCCACCCAGATACTACCCAGATCCAACCTAGCTAGATCCCACTTAGATCCTAACCAGATCCCACTCAGATCCTATCCAGATCCCACTTAGATTCCGCCCAGATCATACCCAGATCCCACCCAGATCCCACTCAGATCCCACCCAGATCCCACCCTGATCCCTCCCAGATCCCTCCCAGATCCCACCCAGATCCCACCCAGATCCCACCCAGATCCCACCCAGATCCCACCCAGATCCCACCCAGATCCCCAGATCCCACACAGATCCCACCCAGATCCCACCCAGATCCACCCAGATCCCACCCAGATCCCACTCAGATCCCAGATCCCACCCAGATCCTCACCCAGATCCCACCCAGATCCTCATCCAGATCCCACCAGATCCCACCCAGATCCCACCCAGATCCCACCCAGATCCCACCCAGATCCCCCAGATCCCACTCAGATCCCACCCAGATCCCACCCAGATCCCTCCCAGATCCCATCCAGATCCCACACAGATCCCACCCAGAAACCACCCAGATCTCACCCCCATTCCCATCCAGATCCCACCCAGATCTTACCCAGATCCCGCCCAGATAAGATTCCACCCAAATCCCTCCCAAATACCACCAGATCCCACCAAGATCACACCCAGATCTTTCCCAGAACCCACCCAGTTGCCCCTCTTCAGCATCTTTCCTACCTCTTCGCTTCCCCCTCTGCCCATCCTCTTGTGTGTGTGTGTGTGTTTGCCGGGAAACTCCACAAATCAGAACAACACAAAATATGAATGACGTCAGCGTCACGTGACGCTGAAATCAAATTTTACTCCTACTAAAATCGTCCGTACCGAAATTAAAGATGTTTCACATCAAAAATTAAAAAAAAAAATTTTAATATTATTATAAAAAAAATTTTTACAAAAATAAAAAATTAAAAAAGAGGTATTATATGCTTCCGACAAAAGCTTTGATACAAATCGGATGACTATAGCATATTATAGCTGAGATCGAGTTGAAAAGACCAGTAAAAAAACTTTTTTGTTTTCAATGGTAGCGTCTTTATACTTTGCAGTTATGAATATTATCTGTTTCAACACAATTTTGGTGAGTTTCATCAAAATCGGACAAATATATAACAATGGCGGTTCCAGTTTATCCAGCTCCAGTCACAGATCCAGTTCATCTAACTAGTTCACACATCACTAACAACTATCGATGTTCGATAATCCCACCTTTTATGTATCTTACATCTCTAACTCACACACACACATATTCTCATCTCTCCGCCTTTTTGTGACACTCATTCTTACGGGCAACACGCCGTCTCCACCTAATCTGTGTTTAAAACTAAATAGTTAACCTGGCGTACCCTCATGTTCAAAGTAGAGTCTCCATCTTTTTGCTGAGTTTTGTCAGTTGATATAAATGAGACAAACTGCAAGAGTATCTAAACTTCGTTCTAGCCCAAGTTAGCTTTTTATCTATTTTTTTTTCTCATTTCTATTGTGGTTTGTATTATTTTTGTGGATATGTTAATTTTTTGGCGCTTGGGCAATTAAGCAGCAAATCGTATGGCTAATTATGATAAACATTTAAGTTTTGACTAGAAAATGGAAACTACAAAATGATGAGAAATTGCCCATGAGGAAGAGCTACTTGATCGTTAAACAGAAATTCCTTCTAGGAATTGCCCATATTAACCTGTTTCCATCCTACACTTTTCGCACCTTTTCGTTTTCAATTTTGCTCAACCTGCCAGCCTTTTGCCATAGAATGGGGCAAAACCAGTTTGCAAAAAAAAAACCGAAGTGCGGCTTCTGCATTTTGGCCCATTTCAAGCCCATTTGGGCCAAAGGCAGGCGCCTGGCCGATAAGGCGGCAATGGTTTAATTTAGCTGCAGCAACTGCAGCAGCAGATGACGACAGGATCGTTGGGTTACGAGCAGCAGCAGCAGCAGCAGCAGCCAGAGAAAACAAATGTGTCTGGATATCGCAACTAAATTGACTTTGATCACGCGATCCCCCTTGGCCCAGCCGGAGAAACCGAGGCGCGGCCTTTTGTGGCTCAAACGGAAGTATGCTAAGCAACTTGTTGCTGCCACATCCCCAAGTGCACCAGCAACAGCAGCGGCAGCTGAAGGTGTATATTGCAAAAATAATTACATTTGATTGTAAAAGGCCAAGCGTCTCTAGGCCGGCCAGCTCGGACTTGGCCTGCCAAAGAAAAATGTGCAACATGATTGCAGTTTACAGCAGCAGCAACAGCAGTAGCAACAGCAGCAACAACAAAACCAACAACAGATAAAATGCATTTACAATTGAATTTGAATGTAATTTTATTTAAGTTGCGGTCAGCCAGGGGGCGCATGTGTGAGTTGCCAGTTGCGTTGCTTGTGTTGCTGCTCCTTTTGGCACGGCAGCAACAATTGGCCAAGTGGCAGGAAATTGCCATTATCTGGCATTATCCACTTGGTCGGTAGCCGGGGCGTAGTGTGGGCCAACGTCAATCTGAAGATCAGAGGTTTCAATGACTTCTCCTTCTCTCTCTCTTAATTAATGATTTCTGGTAGCAATAGCCGACGCAGCAGCAGCAACAGCAGCAGCAGCAACAATTAGCATATCGTTAGCTCACATATTGACGTCAAATTTGGTTCAAAGCTGAAAATACATTCGTAATCAGTTGGCTTAAATTACAGTGATCAATTTAATTGCAGTGCGCCAAGCTACCTGCAAAATGAGTCGCTGGTATGGTTTATGCGGGAGTTGGAAACGCGAACTATAGATCTCACAACTCAATTTACATTCAACAATAAAACAAGGAAATGGCGCTCGAAGACAAACCAAAAAAAAAAAATAAACTAAAACCGAAACCATTTTGCTGGCTCAACTGGCTTGTGTTTCATTGTGAAGTGTGGAAAAAATTGACAAAATGCGAAAACTGAAAAAAGTGCAATGCCAGGGAAATATGATTCATTGTCATTTTGTGGTGTTTTTTTTTTGTCTGGTTTTAGTAGCAGCATAATTAAATGACAACAGTTTAAACAGCAAATAAAACAATGCAAGTGACAAAAGCGTGAACTGCACTGAAAGAGTTTGTGCTTGCCACTGGTAAACTGTGCAGCGGGTACAGTGGTCACTCGTTAATGGGAGACTTTAAAAAGAAGAAGAGTTTCTAGAACTAGAAGCATTGAAATGCTTTGTTGCTCACGGCCTATGCGCACAGCGCTCATTCGTTGTTGTTTTGCGCATAGCTAAAGCCGTGCGCATAGGCACTGACACATACAGCATAGAGCACACATCAAAGCAAATTACCACAACAACTTTGTAAGCTTTTCTCTTCTCTTATAGGAGAGAAATGCCTCTTGCAAAATCAAAAGCAACAACAAATATGTATGCGTGGTCTTCAGCGTAGGTTTTTATTGCTATGGATGTTGTTGCTTTAGAAATATTTTCTTCATTTATATTGCTTCTCTGCTTTATACTGTATAAATAAAAAGAGAGAAAAATTGTCAACTTATGATTTTAATAAGGGCAAAGCTAAAGGAAACATTGAAACAAATATTTGTAAATTTTAGTATAGTTTTGTCACTAAAACACAAAATCTCCTGGATTTTATAGCAGTATTGATTACTGTGATTCTCTGACAATTAAACCCACTTGGTTCCTCAAGTCAAATTCCCAATAAAATTCAACTAGAACATTTTTATAAAAACTAAAAACATCTGAATTGTTTATTTTTTTGCCATTATCCCTGCTTCACTGTATATGCTTAGCATTTGTCACGCTTATTACACACACAAAGGCGAAACTTGATGAAGTTTTACCGTGGTTCTTCTCCGCCCCTCCCTCTCAACCATATGGCGGGCGGGGGGTCTGCAAGTTGTCGCCTCGATAAGCCTCGTGCTGTGGCGTTAATCAAACAAAAATTGCAGAATTTAAAATGTAAACAAATTGTTGTCGAAGGCACACCACGCCCCCTGTCTCTCTGTCTCTCTTTTCACTATCACTCTCGGTGTCTTCTGTCTGTTGTTGTTTAAACAAAAATTGTTGGCTTACATTTCGGTAGCCATTAATCTGGCAAATGTCTCTCTGACGCCATTTAAGCCACACTTCACTGGCCTCAACGTGATATGCATTGATAATGGACTCCGGGAACAACTTCAAGATTAAAGCAAACAAAGCATGACAAGGCAGAAATATGGCTAATAAAATAAATACGCCATTTCTGGGCAAATAAACAAGGCACATCAAACTGAAAAAAAAAATAATAAACTTATTTTTATACGCCTACAACAATACACTATTGTGTACATATGAGTCGGTAATTGTGTGTGTGCACATTGTATAGCTGGCCAATGACAGCAGCAACATGTTGCTAAATACTCCTCCCCTCCCCGCGGCAACACAAGCCAATAAAAGCTTGAAATTAACTGGCAAAAAGCTTTGTTTTAATTGATTTCATTTGGAGAGGCTCTAATTGGTTTATGCATGAAGAATATCACGAACTACATTTGTTGAAATTTTAGCTTACAAAAAAATAGTTTTTATTCAAATTTTCATGAAAATTTGGCAAAATGGTTTAAGTCCTGCAAAATCAGCAATTATAAAATATTTATTTAAAGTTTCATTAAAATTGGGGCAAAATATTTGCCTGTGTAAACAGAGCTAAAAATCGAAAGATGTTTACAATCAAAATTTTAATAGTTTTTATAACTTAATAAAATTAACATTAGCAAACCAAGATTGGGGAACACAACACGTTCTGGACGTCTTATGTGTGCCGGATTTTCTGTAAGTCGTTTAGGAATTCCCAAACGATTATGGAAGCTCCGGCATGGAATAAGAGTCGTTGGGGCCAGTACATTAGGCACAGTTCACTGAAGATTTGGTAAGGGTACCAATGAAACAGCTGTATGATCAACTAGCCTCCTTGTGGTGTCTTGTGTTCCTGCTTTTTGAAGTTATGGTAAACATAACGAGACCTAGAGCCAGCGTACTATTGATGGTTTGGTTAACTTAAAAATTACTTTTTTCAACTTTTAGTTAAGAAAGATATAATTAGTAATGAAATCAATTGAAAGGCACAAATGTGAGTTCTGTTGGTTTCTGGAAAGTCCATTTACAAACGACTTTAAAATATTTTTTAATATACACAGAGGGAAAAAATCTGTTCAGAAAATGAATTGCCTTTAACTTAAAATAAGAACAAGATGGTGTCAAAATTCTTGAGAACAAATGTTCCAAATGTTTTTTGGAATGAGTAAAGTTGTTCTCAATCGGATAATATTTGCTTTAAGCAACAACAAAACCGGATTTCAACAGAGAGATATACAAGCGAGAGAGCGAGTTGGTTCTTCTATGGATCTCTCTCTTGTCAGCTCAACCAAGCATAAGTAGCCTGCAAAAGTGTACAACGGCTGAATGTGCTGGCGAGTCATTCCATACGTTAAGTGCACATGGTCCAATTTCCAGTCAAGCTCGTACAAAGTTTTCTGCATTTTTCAATTTTCGAAATCAATCAACTTTATTTCCCTGTTGAGTTTAAAATGTTCTTGAAAACGTAACAATATTAACTTTAATCAAATTCAAGTTTGCTTTGGCGCCAAAGAAGTGGAGAGTTACAGAATATAATCAACACAAGTCAACAGAGTTTAAGTCTCAAAAGTAAATTTTTGACCAAAGGGAGATCGATTAAACAAGTTCTACAAATGGGAAAATAACCAATAGTTCAAGCTTTGCTTCTGGTAACGTTTGTGCTCGTTTTGAGTCGAAAGTTCTTGGTTTTTTCCTCTGTGTACTTTGACAGATTTAAAGTAAATGGAAGAGCTTGTACCCTGTATTTCGATACTGATCATTACTTGAAAATAAAAGGCCCAAACTCGCCCTAAATACTAGAAATTTGCCTAAAAACCGTTCCAAGGCGATTCCCTCATTAAATTTAAAATTTCTCAAAATTATCAAAACAAAAATTTCCAAAAAACATATTGCAAGTTTTTCTTCACCAAAGCAGGAAACTTTGAATATAAGAAAACATTTTTGGAAATTTCGAAAAAATGTTCTTAAACCTAGCAAATGAACCATATATTTCATTGTGATGTCGACGCATTGGGCGTGTTCACTAGCATACACCAATCATCTAACAAAAATCATCAATCGAAAAAAATTTTAGTGGTGAACGAGTTTGATAGAATTTTTAGGCAACAAAGTTATCGATATATTTTTGTTGGGGAATGTTTGAACTTTTGACAACAAACAGCTTAATATAATTAAAGAACTGACTACTAAATATTTATGACTGTCGTCAATAGCAGCAACTGCTCCTGGAGTTCCCCAGAATTTTCCTTAAGACTTTTTTAGCCATTTAATGTTGTTGTAAGCCCGGCCCAGGCGAGACAGGCCAATCTTTTTCTTTGTCAAAACATACATTTACCACTAAGAAGGACTTCAATCCACGCAAATGAAAATGTTAATTTTAACAAAGTGGGAATGCTGAGAGCAGAGATGGGCGAATAAGGAAAATTCGTTCCCCCCGCCACGATCCCGACCAACAAATTGTCGCGCCACTCTGGACCCGCTGGAATCCCTTCGCGAGCCCATTTCTACCTATTAGTCCTTAACGATGCACGACATCATAAAATAATCCTTAAATTTGTTCATTCTATATTTTTGTACTGTAGTGTGACCAAAAGTTTTGAGTCTCCTTCTACTTAGAGCTGGGCAATGGCAAAAAAGATGAAGCAATGTCTCCTCCTGATCTTCTAAAGAAACCGTTGTGAGCGTTGTGAGGAAGATTATTCCATCATTCCGTAACCAGGCGCCGGATTTCATTTCTTGTGATTATCTTGTATGAGGATATGGATATCCCTATCAAGCTCTTCTCGGGGAGGAACTGTATGGTAGTGCAGAACTGCTTGAGGTGTCTTATCCAAAAGGGGAGTAGTTCGCGTACGAAACAGACAGCGGCTTCTTTTTGGAGGACGGCCATGGTTTGCAAACTTCCCTTTTATGGGCTCAATTATTAATAAAAAACAATGAGGTTTCTAAATTCATTTTGCATTTGCCTTCTCTAAGTTGCTTGTTTGTTTACTTCTGACAGCTGTGTTGTGCTATCCAATATCAAGCACTAACAAACTATTTCTTTGTTAGATGCAAATCTAGCACAATCACCGTTCACCAGCACAATCTAACAAAAATAGTCGATTTTTTGTCATCGATTTTGCTGCTGAACACGCTCATTGTCTAGGAAATATTATTACTGATATTCTTGGTCTTCACCCATCATATTCCATCGGATCAGAAGACATCTCTATACAAATTCAACGAACCACCCCACTTTCACCAGTTTTAGTTAATTTAACTATTCTGAAAAACAAAGAAAGAACAATTAGTTAATATTGTCCGCCTCGACAGCGGATCGTAGTCGTTACCTTATACATTTGACGTGAATTGAAAGGTTTCCCAACGTACTACACCATGACACACGCTTGCTGTTTGTACCGTCTAAGATGCTACATATAGTTTTCCGTACGATGGTTGAATGGAGTTGAACTATGCTCCTTTTTCAGAAAGTTTCTTTCTAATTTTGAGATGATTTTCTGAAGAGGGTAAGAGCTAAGGCCTCTTTTTAAGAAAAAGTCGTTAGATTCCACGTAATTTTTCTAAAAACAATGTTTTTAACGTCTTTTTCTTAAAAAAGAGGCCTTAGCTCTTACCCTCTTCAGAAAATCATCATCAAAAATATAAAGAAAGTAAACATTGTTTTTAGAAAAATTACATAGTTCAAATACCTTGTTCATCTTGTTTTTTAAGAAATTATAATAGTTATTTTAGGGGCTCCATATATTACTTTAAAATCAAACGTAGATTAACCCTTTGTTTTAAGAAAGAGATTTTACAAAAATCCTCCTGCTTATTAGAAAATTCTGTAACTTTCTTGTTTTTGGAATAGTTTTTTTTTCCGATTTCGAAGTTTACAAAAATGTTTCTGTTTATTAGAAAATTTTTCTAAATACCAGAGCGAGTTGAGAAAAAGACGAACTTCTAAAATTCATGTCAAATTTTTCTAGTGTAACAATCAAAAAAATGAGAAATTCCTAAATTTATAGCTGAGGGAATATCGAAATGGTATTTACAATATAAACAAGTGAGAAAGTCGGTCAAGCCCGACTATAATATACTCTGTACCTAGAGTAGGAGCTGAATGCAATGCTGCTGCTGCGCTCATCTCTAAGTTTCTCTCTCTCTCTCGCTCTCCCTCTCTCTCTCTCTCTCTAACATTGTGCGGAGTTGGTTGTGAAAGGGTGGGAGGGGGGTGGCGGGGGTGATTCACTTATTTGCTGCTAACTTGAGAACCGCTCATCCGATCTTTATCATTTCTTCGGCAAATCGATTTATATTGCTATTGACTAACTATCTCTAGAAGGTACGAATCATCTATCTACAAAACTGTGGGAGATATGACGTTTTTTCAAAATTGCGGGGGCGGGAGGGGGCGTGGCGAAAATTGAAAATAAACTTGATCTGCCTGCAAGTATAAGAAGCATTTGTCCCATACATGCCAAACCTCTATCTTTTACCATCTCTGAGATCTGTTTGTTCATACGGACGGACGGACGGACGGACAGACAGATGGACAGACGGACATGGCTATATCGACTCGGCTGTTGATGCTGATCAAGAATATATATACTTTATAGGGTCGGAAATGATTGCTTCTCCCTGTTACATACTTTTCTAAGTACCTTCGGTACAGAGTATAAAAAAGTCAAGTTACTGAAATCTAGCTAAAATCTACCGATGCTTTTGACACAGCTTACTTTGATGAAGTTTCGGTGGACTGAGGCACACTTACAGACGCTTACACTCAGTACACAAGAAAAACTTTGGCAAAAAAATGGTCAGAACGAAAAAGATCTTGGTTATGTCCGCTTTGTTGTACCTTGAAACAGAAACAGTGTTTTTCAGTTCTGCCTTCTAATCGTTTTATTGCAGAAAACCTGAAAGTGTTGACCCATTTTGTTGACCTCTAGATCATATCAATTAGAAGATAGCTTTGTTTTGAGAACAATAATTAAGCTAAGTTATTTTATTATTTAGTGACTAAAAAATTCCATCAAAATCCAACGTCTATATATAATATACGTAGCCTTAATTGGAACAAAAATAATTCAACTGAAAGCTGAACAAATTAACACTTCATTTAGCATAATTTCACACCAACGCCCCAAAAATGCTCCGTTGTGTAATTTTTTTTTTTTTTTTAAAAATTTTTATTTCGCCCAAAGTATGCTGGCCGTAGCCATAAATCACAAATCTCGACAATGCGGCGGCTCCTGCCGGCTGCTTCGCGTGCTAACAAGACCCGGAAAACTTCGTAACCAGAACCTTGGGCAGTGGAGAAAAAAAAGTGGCATATAAAGTTTTTCGCATAGTTGTCAGCACTGCGTTGTTTAATTACCCTAATTAAGTTTATTAATTGCTAAATGGGAGGCAGGAGGTTGAACCCCATCTCCCTGGGTATCAAAATAGAATATGAATTATGTTAACGAGAAAAATTTTATCCATTTAAGTTGGCAAAATCGAAAAAGTTTAAAGGGGACAAAGGACACGGACACGGACCCGCACGCACTCCATTAAACCAAAAAGGGTCGCAGACGACGACAATACAATAACAATAACAGGCCACTAACTGGCACAGGTGTCCATGTCGCTGGCCCATCAACACCTCCAGCTCCAAGAGAGAGTCCGGCTCTTTTCATTTTCTCAACACGTAAAGCAAACAAACACGTGACCGTTAAGGACATGGACACAGTGGCTGCAGTTGTAGGCGCAAATTGCCAACAGAAGGACAACACAGAACGACAACGAGGACAAACCCCTGGCCATAAACTGACGGCTTATGGCAGACAGTGCCGCCACCTCCTCCTCCTCCTCCTCCCTCCCCCCCACTCGTGCGTGTGTGCACAATATTCATATATCACAAGGATAAGCGCAATGCAGCAAACGTCCTTCCAGACGTGCTGTCGTCCTGCCGTACTGTGGATGCCAGCTGACTTTTTGAAGTTGCACTTCCTCCTCGACTCGGCCATGTGTGTGTGTGTGTGGCAACTTTTAATTATTTGCGAATGTTGGCGCCAGACTCCCGACTCGCATTGTCCCCTTCATTGATTTCTGAGCTAGGTTAGCAGAAGGAGATGGTCAAGGCGAAGAGTCATAAACTTGAGCGCCATAAAATCTGCTGGCAAGCCATAAAAATTCCACAGCGGGAGTTGGAGACGCATAAAACTAACGCAGCGTAAACGTGGCTCCTCATCCGTTTTTCATGTTTTTTTTTTTCATCTTTTTGGCAGCTTTCAGCACTAAATAAATTTGATTTTATTTTATTTCGGTTTGACTGAAAGCCAAGTGACAACCCTGGTCCGCAGGGGTGGGGGACTGAGCGTAGGAGTTTGTGGTAGGTGCAACCCTGGTCTTCTTGTGCCAGCTGACAACCCTGTTCAAGTCCACGCTGTAAGAGCGAGACGGCTAGTTAAGTTTAAAACGACAAAAGTTGCTGGCGGAAGACAATTGAGAAGAAAAGGGTTTTTAAGTAAAGTTTAACAAAATAAAAGCGATCAAAAGAGTTAAATTAGTGAAACGCCATGACGGTAAGATAATTAACAATTTTGTATTAAATATTTGGTTATATCTTAACCAAAACGCTGTACTTGTTACTTACGGACAGAAAGTGTGTGCGATAGTGTTAGTGTGCGTGTGTATGTGGGCGCTGCAAAGGAGGTCCAAAAAAATTAGAGAAAAGTTTTAATTTTTGAATTAAGTCAGCTTAAATTGGAAGACTATATTTTATTCGGATGTATTAGAAATACTGCCCATACAATTTGGTTAGTTTTCTTTCACCCCACAATGCTCGCCCTTGATCTCTTTGATTTTCTACTAAAATCTGGCCGACTCTCTGAAGTCTCTTTTGTGGAAGGGCAGAAAATTTAGTTGTAAAGATTTGGCATTAATTTAATTTAGATACATATGTGTCAATTAAGTTAAAACTCAAACCCACCCACTGCTTTCCTCTCTCTACTTATTTTTTTCGCTCTCCGGAGAGTTACCAGAACTTTAGCTATGTGCGGTAACAAAATTTTTTTTTCTAATATTTGAAGTAAAATTTAAAATTAAAAATAATTTCCATGTGTTTTTCCTTCTAGCGTCTTCTATTTTCGCTCTTTGTTGTTGTGTGTGATAGTGATGCCAAAACTAGCTAGAATCTGGCTATCAATAGCTGAAAAGAAGCCACAATTCTTTAGTAGAATAATTGAATTTGAAACTTTTCACTTAAACTTATGCCTGAATGAAGATCAGAAGACCAACCTGACAGATTTCTTAAAGGTTTTCATTTGATCTATGGATTTAAGAACTTTGGACAGTTGATCGTTTCTTATTCAAAATATTTTTATTTTTTAGCTTAGATATTCAAAAATATTATCCCACAAGATTTTTTTAAAATTCGAAATACTTTAGAAGATATAGCTATTTTTGTCGACCAATCTGTTCACAAATACAAGTAATTTTTACATTTCTTCAAACTTTGAACGCGTTTTTTTCTCGAAACCACGTTTTTCAAAATGGTGCCCACGTTTGCTCAAGTTCTACCAAACCGATTTTGGTGATGTAAGGCTTCATGCACGCAGAATTAACGTGGCTATAGTCCCTACCTCAATCTTTGAGATAAAAAAGTTTTCCTATTTTTTTGTTCACTTCAGTTCTGCTAAAAAAAATGGTCAAAAATCGATTTTTCGTTTTTAAAAAGGCCGACATTTTTTCAAATTCAATTTTATTTTCACAATTCTGCTAGACGATAAAGGCATTAAAAAAACTAATCTTCTTTTTGCTTTCCGATAATTGCAACTCCTGGAAACGTGGGTACCAAGACATCTTTTTTGGAAGAGCTTTGGATCCTATCACTTTTTGAACAAAAAAAAAAAAAAAAAATATATTTTTATTTTAAAAAAAACCAAAAAAAAAAAAAAAATTAAAAAATTTTCCCGATATCTTTTTACGAATTTAGCATTATCGATTATCGCCCCATCCAAATCGCAATTTGTTGTCAAAAGGTATTTGGCTGCTTGTGCAATATTAAGAGGGTAAGGAAAAATTTTCAATCCAAATTCTATAAGAGCGTCCACAAAACCAATCTAAAATAGTAACATAATATATAAAGAAAATTGGTTCATAGGAAGGCAGCTCTTATCTCTAGCTACATTTCCCATTTTCTTTTCATTTAACGGACTCATACGTCGCCGGTTTTAAAACTGCGAATTTGGGACCAACTACCTTTGCTATTTAGCGACCAATTTGTAAAATTATTGCGAAAGCAAAAATGGGATCTTGGCTTGCACTTTTAAGTAAGGTTTTATATATTTTTTGTTAACAAGAAGCTGGAAATGGGAATGTTGATTTGGTTTTCGATAAGTTTTACTGCAAGATGAAGTACCCTGTTAAAATGAGAAATCGTGCTTTGAAGTGCCAAAGTACAACAAGGGTTTAACTTTATTCAATATTCGTTAGTCGCAAAACAGCCCCAATTCCTTACACCTGTCCCGCTGTATTGTTCGGTAACTCTTCTCTCATTTTGCTCAATTGGTTTACAGTTTATTTATGTTATTCTTTTAAGCCTTAATAATTATTTGTTGACTAGTAGAGTAGGTTTTATTATTTTCTTATTATTTTGCTACAATATTGTATTGTTTAGGCATGGTTTTAAAGAACCGTCAGCCCATCGATTTACTTTGCACCACACGTTGAACCGTCTGGTACTACACCGGGCTGTCAAGCTCGTCGCGAGATACCCGATCGTTCCCATTGAGTTCCGAGAGTGCCCAGACGTTACGTTACAATGGATATTTATAAATATAACATTACAGGATTTTAAAAGCTAACATTATTTATATACCTAAGGAAATTCGTTTATTAACCAAATTCTGTACTTCATGGCATATTCTAGGTAGTTTACTAGCCCAACCAAACTTCAATCTATGTAACCATTCAAAATATTTAATAGTTTTGATAGGTTAACGTAAATTTATGGAAAACACCTAATCAAGAAATTGATTTAGTACTACCTAGGAAATGGTGAATTGATTCGTCCTTCGTCATGTTGCACAAGTTGCAGAGTGATTGCCTTAGGCTCCGCCAGCTTTAAGAATCCATGTATTTTTTTTTTTTTATTTTTTTCATTATAATATAATACTTTTTTTTATATATTACACTGGCGAAAGCTTTTTTTTTTAGAGTATTTTTATATTTTTTTTTTTCCAAAAGTTTTTCTAGAAAATTTCCGCATCTCCATTTCTCTTTCAATCCTCTCGTGTTGCATTGTTTCGTAACTCGTCGCCGTAGTGTTCGATATGTCTCTGTATGTTTTTTTACAAGCAATGTTTCTTTTATTTATTTTTCAAACAATATTTTTGAGAGTGAGGAATAGGTTTAAAAATGGCCAAGAGATTATTTCGCTGTTTACACATATACGGAGCCGAGCGCATGCTGATGCTGAGGCCGAGAGAGTAAACAGGCCTTCAGTCGATACGGTCCGATCGAAGCTGGTTCACGACGCTTTTTGTCCTAGTTGACAATCGCTGTTTTAAAGTTTCAGATGTACCGTGCGTTAAAATAGAAACGAGAAAGCAAAGCTAACTTCCTCTGTGCCGAATTTTGAATACACTTGAAAAAGATTGCTTCAACGACTAGCGATTTCGACCAAACTTCGCAGATCAGCTTAAAAACACATAATATTAATCATGACCGAGTTTAAGATCGCTAATATTGAGAGCAAAACAGTTTTTCTCACTAAAACCCATTTTCCGACCGATCATTTCTATGGCAACTACAAGAAGTAGTCATCCGATCCGGTCGGTTCCGACATACAACATTCACACATTAAAAATACATTTTATTTGACTTTCTTCATTTTCAACTTTTAGATCATTTGAGAATATTTCCTTCTCTTTTTGAAATTAAATCGGTCCGCAGGGGCCGAAATCATTTCTCTATTTATTCGTCACGAGCCAAAAGCATGCCGAGGCTTGTGCCAAGAGAGCAAACAACTCTTCAGCGTTCGATGAAGTAAAATAGGACTATATTTTTATTGAAAATTCGATAATAATTTATGATTTACCTATTCTTTGCGATTTCTTTGATTTGTAAGTACTTTTTTCTATTGAAAGATAAATGTTTTGCAACTGTCAAGCTCATGTCCAGAATTTTATGCTTAAGTAGCTTAGGGAAAAGAAAAAGCGGAGGTAAAATGTAAAATTGGCTATACAGCTCCTCCAACGGGGCCAAGCCAAGCTTCTCTCAAAAAGTGGAGGTATAACAATATATTTAAGGAGGTGCCATGGGCAGGGAACTTGCCAAACCTAATGACCATTAAATTTGGGTGTAAAAAAGCTAAATGGGCAGCACCTTGGGCATGGGAGGATAAAATTCAACGCTTTCCAAGTTCCTTAAATTAAAATATGATGTTAATACAAAATTTCTCTCTTTTTTCTCCCCCGTCTCATTGCAGCCGAATCGCTCTCGTCAGTGCGCTCGTAAAAACCCGAAGCCCCGCAAACTTTTGCTGGTTTTGCAGCCGCCTTCGACGGCCATCAAGAAAACAGACCGGCCCATTGACCGGAATCAAAAAGTTGACCTAATGACGATGGCAGAAGGCACCGACCCCATGGGGCATCATCATCATCAGGCCGCCGGCTCCCATAATCCGCATCATTATCCGCCACCGCCGCATCTCCAGCAATATCATCCCGCGGCGGCGGCAGCAGCAGCGGCGGCAGCGGCCTCGCACTATGGCGGCGGGGCACCGGCACCACCCTACGGCCAGCTGCAGTATGCCCCCCATCAGGCCCATCCCTTGCCCAGTCTGGCATTGTCGCTGCATCAGCAGGCAGTGGCCGCGGCGGCGGTGGCCAGCAATAACAATCAGCCGTATGTGGCCAATAATAATATAAGCTGGAAGCAGGAGGGAGGCAAAAGGAAACGTCTGTCCGCAGTGCTGGATCAGTTGCAGCATCATCATAATAACAACAACAATTGCAAGGAGGAGCCCATGGATTTGGAGGGGCAGGACGATGAGGAGGAGGAGGAAATAGAAGCGGATAGAATGGATAGGGAGGAGGCTGAGGCTAAGTATATCAAAAGCGAAGACGATGAGGAGCAGGCTGAGGATATTTCGGGTGAGGACTTGGAGTTGTCGCACAGCTCCACCGAACAGGATAGCCCGCGCATCAGCCTAAGTCCGGTGGGCAGCAAAACTTTGAACACCAACAACTCCTCACAGGAGACATCCGCCCTGCATGTGGATATCAAGACTGAAATGCCCAGCCCCTATGATCGCTATTTTCCCATACCCTCGCCTTTGTTCGGCTACTACTTGCACACCAAGTACTTGAATGAGGTATTCCGGCGTCGTCATGATCTCTATCCCTCGCCTCTGCAGCATACACCCTCTTCCATAGCCTCAGAGACGGAAATCTCGCCCACAGGCGGAGAGCAGAGGAAACCGGTGGC
>JAEIFU010001565.1:0-64673 GCA_018904235.1 Lordiphosa stackelbergi | reverse complement strand
ACCAATAATGGGACAGTTGCCTGCTGACTGGCTTACTCCGTACGTACGACCGTTTACTTACGTTGGCATTGACTATATGGGGCCGTTTTCTGTTACAAGAGGAAGATCGACAGAGAAACGATGGATATGTATTTTTATGTCCATTAGAGCATTCATCTTGAAATCGCAAAGGATCTGAGTGCTGATACCTGCATTAGAGTTATTCGTAACTTCATGGCACGTCGTGGAAAGCCTAAAAGATTTCGGTCGGATAATGGCACTAACTTTGTAGGTGCGAACAGAGAGCTGAAACGTCAGTTAATTGAAATGGACCAAAATAAAATTGCTGCTGAATTTGCGAACGAGGAAATTGAGTGGCTCTTTAATTGCCCTATGAATCCGCATGCCGGTGGCTGCTGGGAACGACTCGTGCGCAGCGTGAAAAGAGCTATGGGACATGCTATGTTGAGTCGTACTTTAAAAGAGGATGTGCTGTATGGTTTGATGTGTGATGCGGAGAACATAGTGAATGCAAGGCCGCTTACACACATAGCTCTAGATTCGCCCACAGATGAACCATTAACACCTAACCATTTTATTTTGGGCACTTCTAATTCCAGCCACACACCACATCCAGAGGAAGAAGTTTATCAGCCAACGAGAAAGTCCTGGCGGACAGTGCAACAGCTTGCACATTGTTTCTGGAAAAAATGGTTGAACGAGTATCTGCCCGAGCGAGGTACAAGAGCGCTAGTGTAGGAGATTTGGTTCTTATATGCGACGGGAGTGCTCATCGATCAACCTGAAGAAGGCATGGTAACTGATGTTATTGCCGGCAAGGATGGACAAGTACGTACGGCTACAGTGAAGACTGATGTCGGAGTGTTTCGTCGCCCAGGTTGCGTTGTCCGCCCCGAAGGGGGCGGGGATGTTGGTGAAGAAATCAAGTATAAGAATTCAAGTTTGAAGAAATATAGCTTTGTTAACGACTTTGATGCCTAGTGGCAACCCTATTGTTTAATGTATCGATAACAGCCCTAAGTGCTTGGTTGATCATTCGACGTTTGAACAGAGGGGGGGGGACACCCCAAGAAAAAGTAAAAAAAAAAAAAAAATTATCAGAAAAAAAAAATGTAAAAACATTGTTTTATAGGAGATAAAACATCACTTGCACCACATCATCACTATCATCACTTTCCCCACTTTTATTTGCCTTTACCAATTAATAAATACGCATTATAATCATTCAGTTGAGCGTGTATTTGTTTGGAGGTGTGTTTGGCAGCTGGCGGCGTTTTATTCGCAAAGTTCACCCGAAGTCGAATCAACAGCTACCATAGGAACTACCGGTCGAAAAGTGGGTTGTTTAGAGGAGGATAACGAATTTATCACCTTTATTTGCCAATTAATAAAATTCGATTCACTTCGGATTATTAAATGTTTATTTGCTGATCTCTGGAGTTGCAGTGAGTTGATAGACGCAATAGCCGACGGCCGCTAGCCAGCTGCTGCATCCCAAAGCTCCGTTCAGATAAGAAAAGCTCAAAGATAAAAGCTTTGAGCGGGAGAGTTTATTATGTGAGCTTTGGCTTTGATGTTTGTTTATATACATTTTACTTTCAAAGCAAACAATGGCCAAAAGGCATTTACATTTAAATATGATATATAAAATGAATCTAAATTAGGTCAGCGAGTTACCGTATATACCACGGCTACCATGGAAATCTATGGTTGGAGGATGTATAATATCTCACAAGAAAGAAGAAGAGAAGAAGGAAGCAACGAAACTATAGCAGAGAGCTATTAATCAAACAGTCGTCAGTGAGAATTAATTGTCAACTAAGTTGTTTTTCGGACACAAATACACAATATTTTATAACAAATAAAAACCTAAAATTCGTTGAAACAGTGAGTGTGCTTGTGGGAGGGAGCAGTCTGGTGTCCAACTACAATATAACTGGCGCAGCCGGTAGTCCTCACCCCGTGTTGCGACCTTGGTGCTTCTCACATTTGGTGTGAAAATGCAGAAACATGAAGGTATATCATGTCGAGTTTCAACATTAAGTGATAAGGCGGAAGGAGGGAGATGCTGGAGATTTTTAGCCCAATTCGTCGCAACACGTTGAATTTTACTTCATTGAGGGTGAGCTACAAGAATTGGTCGAGGTACTATATGGCCCAGGTTGGATGGCAATCCCTTTACAAGTGTTACTCTCTGTTACAAAGACACACACACACACATACATAAATTTGCAACTTGCATGTGCATGGAAGTAAGTTAGATGGTTTAAAATCTACATGGTATATGTAGAAAGGTACGAATAAGTGGAATAACTACATGGAATATGTAGAGTATAAAATGAAAAGAGTTAATCGTTGAAGTGAAAATTTCACTTGTTTACAAATTTATATGGCCGTATATACCACGGCTACCATGGAAATGTATGGTTGGAGGATGTATAATATCTCACAAGAAAGAAGAAGAGAAGAAGGAAGCAACGAAACTATAGCAGAGAGCTATTAATCAAACAGTCGTCAGTGAGAATTAATTGTCAACTAAGTTGTTTTTCGGACACAAATACACAATATTTTATAACAAATAAAAACCTAAAATTCGTTGAAACAGTGAGTGTGCTTGTGGGAGGGAGCAGTCTGGTGTCCAACTATAACTAGCGCTTCTGCTCCGAACATACTCCCCCCGTTGGAAGAGTCATGCTTTCAACCAGTTCAGGATTCGAGGGGCAGAACAGCTAGTTTGGCAACGGCTCTCTTGATAAGACCCGTCGCTGTGCGGATCATAGCGACTCTGATGATGCCATCCTCTCCTGGTATGACTTCCTCGATGCGACCAAGTTGCCATTTAAGCGGTGGGGTGTTGTCATCCTTTAGCAGCACTATTCTGCCAATTTCAATGTTTGATGAATCAGCTCGCCATTTGCCCCTCTCTTGCAACAAGGACAAATACTCGGTGCTCCACTTTCTCCAGTAGTTTTGCTGCATCTGGGTCACTAGCTGCCAACGACTGAGACGATTGGCGTTGAGATGGGTGACATCTGGCTCAGGAAACTTGGTAAAGCTAGAGCCCTTGAGAAAGTGTGCAGGCGTGAGCGCATCGAGATTTTCTGGATCTTCTGTAATTGGACAAAGTGGACGAGAATTAAGAATGGCAGATATCTCCTAAGCAAGGGTGCGAAGTTCATCAAAAGTCAGAATGGATGGGCCGACGACTTGGTAGAAATGGTATTTTGCTGCCTTAACAGCAGCCTCCCACAAACCCCCGAAATGAGGCGCACGAGGAGGAATAAATTTCCATTGGATGCCATCAGAAAGACAGGATTCATTTACAGCAGATATGTGAGGATCGCTAAGGAACAATTCTTTCAGCTCTGCCAGCTCATTTTTGCACCAACAAAATTTGTGCCGTTATCGGTCCATATCGTATGCGGCTTGCCTCTCAAGCTGATGAAACGTCTCAAAGCTGCGATGAACGACGATGTAGACAAGTCCTGAACGACCTCCAAGTGGGTGGCCTTAGTTGAAAAACAGACGAACATCGAAATATAGCATTTGTGAGGTGGCTTATTACGAGCTTCAGCTTTGTGATAAAATGGACCACAAAAGTCAATGCCAGTGGTGTGAAATGTTGGGTTCGGCTGAACGCGATCTGCTGGCAATCTTCTCATCACGTGCTCGAAGATAGTTGGCTTCATCCGAAAGCATCTGACGCATTTGTTAATGACGCTTGCAACAAATTTCCGACCTCCGGCTGGCCAGTACTTTTGACGCTGAGAAGCAAGAAGAACTTGGGAACCAGTATGCAAGAATTTGTGATGATACCAGCTGATAATGGCTTTGGTGACAGGATGGTTTTTTGGAAGCAGTATGGGATGCTTCGCATCGTAGTCCAAATTCGAGTTTTGGAGCCTCCCACCAACTCGAATCAGTCGATCGGAACCAAGCTCTGGTTTAAGAGAAAGCAATTTGCTTTTTGGAGGAAGTGGCTTGTTGGCGGCGAGTGCATCGAATTCCATGGAGAAGTGCACTTGCTGAATACTCTCAGAAGAAGCCGTGTGCCCATGGTGATATCCTGTACAGTAAGCTCTCCTCCTTCTCGAGAACAGTTTTTGTGAAACAAATCGATGTACATAAGCGAATACACGTTGAAGCTTTAAAAAACTATTTTGGTACTTAGATCCTGCCGAATTGATCCAAGCAGCGTAGTATGACGACGCTCTGGAAGCTCCTTTAACGATTGCACCTGAGCAGGCCATCCAGAAGAGCTCGAAAGTAGAAATGGCGGTCCATTCTGCCACAGACTGAGATCCAAAAGCTCTCTCGAGTACAGCCTCGAGACACCACATCCGCAGGATTCAGGTGCGTTGGAACATGATGCCACGTCATGTTACTCGTCATCTCCTGGATTTGAGCAATTCTGTTGGATACAAAAACATTAAAATTTGACGGTGCTTCACGTATCCAGGACAACACAATCGTCGAGTCGGACCAACAGTGAATATCACAGGGAATGATATGCTCTCTTTGACGCTAGAGACCAACTCAGCTAGCAATAATGCTGCACACAACTCCAGTTTGGGAATGGTCAACGATTTTAAGGGTGCTACTTTTGACTTTGAGCAAAGTAACTGCGATGAAACCACTCCTTCGGCTTCCGATCTCAAATAGATGCATGCTCCATAAGCTGACATGCTGGCATCACAAAACGCATGCAGCTGGAAAGACGCCTTTGGCAGCATAACAAATCGAGGGAATTTGAAATTCTGGACCATTGTTAGTTGAGATGTCAGCTCACACCATGCTGACGATAATGGCTCTGGCAAAGTGTCATCCCATTTTAGATCCTCCTTCCATAGTGTTTGCAGAAATATCTTGGCTTTGGAGAGAATGGGCGCTATTAAACCAAGTGGATCGTAAAATCGTGCAATCGTGGATAGAACGATACGCTTGGTAGGTTGGCCATCCGGTAAAATTTGCGAGAAATTAAACAGCAGACTATCCGAACTAGGATCCCACACCAGCCCCAAAGCTTTGGCGATGTCGGTTCCATCATGGAACTTGATCAGCTTCTCCTTGTCACATTCCGGCTCTCCATCAAGGACGCTTGGCTCATTAGAGCCATTGCTAATAGGAAAGTAGCCTCTAAGCAGTAACTCCTTGACTTGGCATCGTATCTGCTTAGCTTCTTCAACCGTATCGCCGCCAGACATGAGATCGTCCACATAGAAGTCTCTACGCACTATTTTTGCACCAATTGGGAAAGTTTCCTCCTCGTCATAAGACAGTTGATGCATGGCTCGAATTGCCAAAAAGGCAGCAGGCTTCGTTCCATAGGTCACCGTATTCAGCTTGTGCAATGATGAGTGAAAGAAGGTAGATAGAATATGGGAAGATGGCGGGTTTTAGCGATCTTACGACTCGAAGCTTAGCGACATGTGTCCCAATTCGATGTATTCTTTGAGAAATGCGCAATACTGAGCCTTGAGATCTGGATTTTTTGCAAATTTAGCCTCCAAGCACTTTAATCGGCGAAGATCTATACAGTACGAGTCGCCAAGAGCCTCAAATCCAGTGCTAGCTGGTAATCGAACTGTATATTGGCCGCAAAGTACATCCTCATTTGATACTGCAGGCTCGGAGGAGTAGCAGTTCTCGATCTCCCAAAAACGTTTTATAATTTCAGCCAGCGAATCCTCATTAATATGCGCTTGAGGTGACCTGACAATGGCAGCCAAAGTTGAGTGTTTGACTGGCGGGTTTGAAATCCCTCCAGATACGATCCAACCAAGTTTGGTGTTCTGAAGAGTTGGCAAACTGTCAGCCAAGTGAATTTGACCAACGCAGATCAGATCAAAAAATAGCCCCGCGCCAATTAAAAGATCGATGCGCTGAGATCGGTAGAACATTGGGTCCGCTAGAGCTATATTAAGCGGTATGTTCCACCCTGTGGCATTTATATCGAAGTGTGGCTGATAGTCGGTGATGGTTAGCAAAACGAGAGGTGATAAAGTTCAGCTGTGATGCTGAGTCTAATATAGCGCGGCATGGAGTGAGTGTGCCAGCGCGATTTTTTACCAAAATGTTGGCAGTAGCAAGCAACACGTAATTATTAGGGATATTATTTTGGATAGGTGGAGGAATTGGTAATGAAGATGAACAGGACACTAGTGAAGATAATGGTGGATTTTGTGCATTTGATGATGATGATGATGATTGTGATGATGGTGCACTCGAAGTCATGTGGAGCAATGAATGGTGCTTCATATGGCAGTACTTGCAGTGACCTGACTTGCATTGCTGCAAACTGTGGCCCTTGCGCAAACAATTAAGGCAGAGGTTCATTTTCTTTGCCTCCTTGTAACGCAAATGGGGGCTCAAGTTTAAGAAACGAGAACATTTGGTTAAAAAATGATCTCTTCCGTCACAAAAAACACAAATAGGATGATTTGAGTTAGTAGATGAGGCAATAAGGGCATTTTGGTTAAGTTTGTGCGTGTTTTTTCCCACCTGTTGGCTTGGTTTTGGAGTTACCATAGCACTTTCCAAGTTTTCCATCATCCTGCATCGCTTTTCTAAAAATAAAGCCAGAGAATTCCAGGTTGAAAGCGTATTGGTTGGTAAATCCTCCTCCCATCTTTCCCGAGTCTTTGGGTCCAGTTTTTGGGCAACAATGTGGATCAGAAACCCGTGCAAGATTTCATCGGATTCCGCCAGGGAACGAATCGCACGGAGATGTGAATTCATCTTGTCGCTCAGCTCTCGAAGACTTTTTGCAGATCCCATCTCGACACCATTTAAACCAAATATCGCCTTTACGTGTGCCTGAAAATGAAGAAGCTTGTTGTCGAAACGATTAGTGAGGAGTTCTTTAGCCGTATCATAGTTCTCATCAGATGGCTCAAGCGAACGAATGGTTTCCAAGGCAACACCGTCCAGGCTGGCACGCAGATACTGGAATTTTTCGATATTACTTAGCTCTTGGTCATTGTCCACGACTGTGTTAAACATCGCGAGAAAATCAGGCCAATCCGAATATTCTCCACTGAAGCGAGGCAGCGAGAGGTTAGGCAGCCTTGATTTTCGACAGGAAGTGTTGAACGTTGATTCTCCTTGAAAATGTTTATCAATCACCGTTGAATTTGCCTTACTCAATTTCCTTTTATGAGCCGTTAATTCCCGCGATAGCTTAGCATCGATCTCGAGATACGCATTCGCGAAATTAGAACGCGTGTCACCTGCGAGCTCCATCAGGTCAAGCTTCTCCACGCTGGTTTGTGTGACATTGAATTCTGCGTTCAAATTTTCAATAAATTTAGAGCGCGGAATCAAGTCAGCCTCGTCAAAGTGGCTTAGAGTCTCACAAGTCAAAAACTCATTTAATGCGAATGTTTGACGCATGATGGAGTGCACTTTGGCTCTATAATAGTCAATGTCACTAGGAGCCGACGGCAACACAGTCGAATTATTATCCGGCATGATTATTTAAAGTTGCAAAAAAAAAGACGCACCACGCACAAATTTTCTTCAAATGTTTTTTATTTTCGCGCAAAGCAAGTCACCCTGTATGCGCGCGCGCCAAATCCATTTTCAGGCAAAGCAAACGATCAAAAACTAACGGCGACAACGGTAAATTTTGTGTTCTTGAACTGCACTTTGATGTATGTTTTTATGTATGTATGTTGGTCGAATGTTTTTCCGCACAGCAATTAATTGTTTTTATTTTGTCCACAAAAAAGAAAAAATGCACGCAGTCGATTTGACTGTTTTTTCTTTATGCAAATGTACGACACAGATGTATGCTTGTATGTGTGTGTGTGTTTGACACCGACTTGTGCACAAACAGCAGCGAGGCGAAAAGTAAATTGTTTCAACGATATGAAAACAATTGTAAAACCGACTTGCAAACTCCAAGATCACAAATCACGCTCGAGGGTCACCAATATGTTTAGAGAAGGATAACGAATTTATCACCTTTATTTGCCAATTAATAAAATTCGATTCACTTCGGATTATTAAATGTTTATTTGCTGATCTCTGGAGTTGCAGTGAGTTGATAGACGCAATAGCCGAAGGCCGCTAGCCAGCTGCTGCATCCCAAAGCTCCGCTCAGATAAGAAAAGCTCAAAGATAAAAGCTTTGAGCGGGAGAGTTAATTATGTGAGCTTTGGCTTTGATGTTTGTTTATATACATTTTACTTTCAAAGCAAACAATGGCCAAAATATGATATATAAAATTAATCTGAATTAGGTCAGCGCTTCTGCTCCGAACATGGGTTTTAATGAGAAAAATATTTTTTGTTTTTAATGTTAACGTCTTCCACTACAGAGATTATTAATATTATAAGCTCTTACACAGATTTGGAAGTTTTGGTCAAAATCGGATAACTATATCTTATAGCTGCCATAGGAACTATCGGTCGAAAAGTGGGTCTTTGTGGGAAAAAACTTTTTTGTTTTTAATGTAAACGTGTCTCACTTCAGCGATTATTAATATTTTACGCTTTCACACAGATTTTGGAAGATTTTGTCAAAATCGGATGTCTATATCTTATAGCTGCCATAGGAATTATCGGTCAAAAAGGGGGATTTAGTGAGAAAAACTTTTTGTTTTTAATCTAAACGTCTCCCATATCAGCGATTATTATTATTATATGCTTTCACATAGACTTGCAAGTTTTGGTCAAAGTCGGATGACTTTATCTCATGACTGCAAAAGGACCGATACTTCGTAAAATGGGTCTTCGTGGGAAAATATATATGTACTATAGTTGTCTTAGAACAGATTAGGCTGAAAATTAGTCTAATAGCCTATTTCCACTATAGCAAATATGTACATATTTTCACATATTATCACATATTCAATAATATGTACCACATTCTCCATAGGAAAAATAAGACCGTTCAGTGTACCCGACTTCAATATACCGATAGGGGGGGGGGGGGAGAGGCTTGGTTCGCTTTTGCTCATAACTTCGCGATTTTATCATTTCTGGCATCGATTCATTCTAATTACTAACTATCTTTAAAAGTACAAATCGTCTATCTTCAAAACTGGGGGAGTAAACGTTTTCCAAATTGCGGGGGCGGGACGGGGCGTGGCCAAAATTGAACAAACTTGACAGCGTACAATAAAAGAAGCATTTGTCCCATACATGTCAAACCTCAATCTTTTACTATCTCTGAGATCGACGCGTTCATACAGACAGACGGACGGACAGACGGACAGACGGACGGACGACGGACATGGCTAAATCACTCGGCTGGATGCTGATCAAGAATATATATACTTTATAGGGTCGAAATGTTTCCTTCCCCTGTTACATACATTTCCAACTTCATGATCCCTTTTACCTTTTTTATGGGTACGGGTAAAATGTACATATTTCAAATAAGTGTCCATTCGCCCCGAAGGTTTTCACATTTTTTGTTATCTATGTCATTTGAATTTCATGGAAGCCAGAAAAGATAATTGAGAGTTATATTGCACATTTAGCTGGCTACTATATCTTAACAGAAATGGCCTAGAGGTTAAGACCTGAGACTAGAAATCAACAAGACAGGGGTTCAAATCTCAGTAGGGGCATGAAAAAAAATGTTTTTTTTTTTTATTTTTAACAAAATATGTACATATGCTATGGAAACAAACGCTAAAAAAAAATAATGTACATTTCGAAATATGTAATCACAATGGAAATAGGCTATTACTGAGAAAAACTTTTTCTATCTACACTACTAATATTATATGTTTTAAACAGATTTTGAAGATTTGGTCGAAGTCGGAGGACTATATATTATTGCTCGAACAAATTTCCGTAATAAATGTCAGTGGAACTAGGCTATAAGCAAACATTATTTTTTCAAAAACATTTTAAAAAAAAAAACTTGTTTAAGGAGAAGTAGGAGAAATAATTATTTTCTTAGTGATTTTCCTTTCCGGTACATACAGGTAATAATGACGGAATTATGTTGTCTAATGCTATTCCTTTTTGATACCTGCAGGTACCAGGGATGGCTTACCTTTTTTGCAATGCGCCTGTTTAACCCTTTTTGGTATAGTACCAGGAAGGGATTACCTTTTTTAGCAATGCACCTGTTTAACCCTTTTCAGTGTATACCTGTGGTAGCGAACTTTGAAGTCGAGATAGGTCAGAAAAAGGTTGCAACTGGAAATGCTACCTTTCTGTTGTGTGCGTGATACATGATTACGAAAAGCGCCGATATATAAACCGTATACTCAACACGCGCGCGGATTAGTTGATGTTTAGCTACCACACAGAAAGGAGTAAATGAAAGAATGCAAATAATTTAAAGTGATCAAGTAAATATTTTCTAGTGAGTGAAGTACACAGTGACAAAAGTAAACATTTTTAAGAGTGAATTATAAAGTGATCAAAAAAGTTATTAATAGAAGCCAAAGTAAAATCCCACGAGTATCTTCAATGTCCCAGGAGCAACGACGACAGGCGTCCCGTGATCGTGCTCGCGTCCGTTACCAACAAAATGCGTCTCAGATATCAACTCGGAATGCTCGTCGACTGGCCGCTATTCGCGAAGGAATCTGGAAGTTCGTGAAGTAGAGCGGGAGCGTGATGCTGTAAATCATTCGCAACGACGCCGTAGCTTGCGTTATCGTGCTAGGAACACACTCAGGATGCAACCGGACATTTCCAGCGCAGGGGAAACGAGGAATATCGCCAGAAGAGCGGGAAAGAGATGCCATCGCCCATTCTCAGCGCAGGGAAAATTCGGAAATCAGAAGACAAGAGCAGTTGGAAAACACTGCTCAACACCAACAACGGCGTCAAATTGAGGAGTATCGCCAAGAAGAGCGGGAGAGAGATGCCATCGCCCATTCTCAGCGCAGGGAAAATTCGTATTATCGCCAGGAAGAACAAGAAAGGAATACACATCGTCGCCGAAACACAAGGAGCAATCCTTTCACCAGAGCAAGTTGTGAATTCATCGCAGCGCCGGGAAACAAGACTGCAACGCCGACTTCGGGAACAGCGACAACAGGAAATGGCTCAGGATCGTCTGTTAAACTACAGAGAAACCCCAGAAAATCGAATGGAGGAGTCAAGAAGAAAATCTCAACGGAACATTGCATGCGACTTCCATCTGCTTAAGGAAAATCAGGTCCAAATAACATAACAGCAGCCAATATGAGGGACGAGTCTTATGTCGAAAACTTAGTACAGCATGACGATGGGTACCATATTCTAAAGGTTTGGGTCCGCTCCAGCTCATTGGGAGGCGGAGAAAAGAAAGTAATTGCGATGATTCGACAATTTGGGTTGCCTACATTTTTCATTACACTTTCCGCTGCTGAAACATAATGGACTGAACTTTTGGTTATTCTCGCTCTTCTCTTAGATAATCGAAATATCACCAAGGAGGAGGCATCCAGACTTTCCAACGCCGAGAAAGCTCGTCTGATTCGTTCTGACCCAGTAACCTGTTCTAGGTACTTCGATAACAGATTGCGACAACTAATGAAATTGTTTAAGTCCGATATCTTTGGTGAATTCCAACTTACCCACTATTATTGGAGGATCGAGTTTCAGCACAGAGGATCACCGCACTCGCATGGTATGTACTGGCTGGCTGGTGCCCCAAAGCTCGAAGGCAGCATTTCACCCAACACAGAGCAGGTGGTTCAGTTTATCGACAGATTTATCACCACCAATGGAGCTGACACAGATCTATAAGATGTCATCCAGTACCAGCGCCACAGACATAGTGCATCATATTTAAGGGAGCTTCGAGGTCAACAATTCTGTCGGTTCAACATGCCATACCCCCATGCCTCTCACGGAAATTCTCTATCCGTTAGAAGAGGATGCGTCGCACATTGAAAATCATAAGTCCCTATTCAAAATATCAAAGAATTTCTAACGTCAGGTTCAGAAGATGAAGAAGCAAGTAGATTAAATAATTTTTAATACTTTTTGGCCCAAATTGACACCACTTTCGAGTGCTATATACTCGCTCTTCGATCAAGTTTGAAAAAACCGCAGGTTTTTCTTCGTAGAAATTATTCCGATAAGTTGCTTAATGCTTATAATAGGGACATGTTGGGGTTACACAGAGCAAATATGGATATTCAATTTATTCTTGACGTGTATGCCTGTTGTAGTTATATAATTAACGACATCAACAAATCAGACCGGGGCGTTTCTCAGTTGCTTCGTGAAGCCATGATTGAGGTAAATCAAGGAAATATCCCTGTTAAAAGAAAACTGCAACTTATCGGAAACAAGTTTATACATGCGACGGAGATATCAGCACAGGAAGCAGCATACAATATATTGGGACTGCATATGTCTGAGGCAAGTAATGCCGAAATATTTGACCAAAGAGTCCGAATGGTAAAGTCCAGAAATGTATTAAATGAACTGGCCGAAGACTCCTCTGATATTTTCGTGCCAAACCTGCTTGACCGATATGTTCAGAGACATGCGCTTTTAAATGAAATATGCTTAGCGGAGTTTGCAGCTTTTTATGAGTTTAAAAAATTCCAGGGCATGGCGGTCGGAGGTGGCGGATGATTACGGTGAGCTTGAAGAAGATGCTGAAGGTGAAGACAATTTAACTGATCGAAGATACGATCAACTTGATGGCAGTGGTTCTGTTAAACGGCGTAGACAACCAAAAATTATAAGATGGAGACGCTTAAGCTTTAACACTTCGCCCTCTGACTATTTTAGGGAAAACGTAATGCTTTTTCTATCCATGGCGAAGCGAACAGTCCGACCTGATTTCAAATGATAACGAACACACATTTAGGGTAAACAATGATCAAATTAGGGTAAACAAACAACAATTCGATGATATGGAATTGGAGAACGTCCTTCAAGATCTTCGGAATGAAAATGAAGAAGATTCCGGTCATCAAGAAATTTCAGCCTCACAATTTCATGATGATGAATTCAGGGGCTCTAGCTGTTCCAAATATTGATCGCAATGTCAATGTATTTGAGGATGGCAGCGTTCCTAACGACTCGGAAGAACAAGAAGAAGGTGGTATCCGACTTATAAGACTGCCCCCATTGGTATCGCAAGTTGATCTTTGTTCCTTGTACGCTCTCTCAATTACAAGCAACGACTATACTATGCCCACGTGATGAATAATGTTTTTGGAAAAAAACATTCTATGAATATGTTGGCGGTGGTGCTGGTGTCGGTAAAAGTCGGCTGATTTCCACTATATATCAGTAAGTGACTTGGCGAGCAAATAAAATACCTGGTGCCACCGATTCTACAAAGGTTCTCCTGTGCGCACCAACTGGAAAAGCTGCTTTTGGCATTGGGGGCGCTTACTCTGCACTCCATATTCTCCTTGCCTCTTAACCAGTCAACTGGAGCCTTAAGGTCTCTGAGCAATGATGTCCTAAATACCTTGCATTGCAAATTAATTGATATTCAACTCATTATCATTAATGAAATATCTATGGTCGGAGCCAAAATGTTGTCTCCAGTTGGCGACAGCTGGATATTTTCTGAGAGGGCAAATAATCCATACAGCGTTCTAGCTGTTACCAACCTCTGGGAAAATTTTAAATTTTTCGAGCTCACCGAAATTATGCGGCAGCGCGATAGCAGCCAGCATGACCGAATCTGACATTGACCTTTTTAAGGAAAGAGTCGTTTCAGCTAGTGCAGTTCCTTCTGATGACATACATTTGTTTTACTCAAACGACGAGGTCGCCAATTACAATACCCTGAAACTAGCCCAAATAGATACTGAGGAGTTTGTTTCGACTGCCATTGATACTGTCAAGGCGGCAAACATGTCGGCGACAAATCGCCAAAACACTTTGAGGCATGCACAAGGGATGAAAAGTTCTAAAACTCAAGGACTTGTCTACTCTCTGCATTTAAAAACCTTAGCTAAATACATGGTAGTTATAAATATTGATACGAGTGACGGTCTTGTAAATGGTGCGAATGGTCAACTTATGCAAATTGACCACAGCACAGTAAACGATTCTGTTGTAGTAACTACCCTATGGATATTGTTTATTGAGCCAACAGTTGGTGCTATTGCCAGGTCCAAAGTTAGAAGCAGTCCCCATCCTAACTGGACGCCAGTCTATAAAGTGGATCGTACTTTTCAGTGTGGTCGATCTAAGCATGCTTCCATTGATCGCAAGCAGTTTCCTGTTGTACCTGCTGAGGCTATAACCATTCATGCATCTTCAAAGAAGCATAAGCCGAGCTGCGCTTTATGTAGGTTGTAGCAGAGCAACTAGCGCATCGGGCCTTTTCTTTATTGGGTGAATTTGTTGCTCAACTAGATTTGGAGCAAGCAATGTTCAGACAGAGCTCCAAAAACTTAGAGGAGAAAAGGCTTTGACTACGCAATACGAATATCTGCTCAATCGATCTCAAGAAATTTTATTATATTACCACAATGTTCAATCTCTTCGTCAGCATCGCGAAGATATTTCGAACGATCAAATTATTTGCTCGGCAGACTTTTTATGTTTAGTAGAAACCTGGACTCTTCCAACCGAAGAGTACAATCTAAGTGATTTCGACATCATAAAAGAATTGATGGCAACCGACTTGATGGAGTTTCAAAGAATGAAATAATTGTATATGCCAAGCAGAGCATTTCACAAAATGTAACGTTCTTATTTGAAACAATTGAAAACTTCAGAACCGAGTAAAATATATCAGTCGATCGCCTTTAGATACTTGGATACATCTTTCATAATTGTTTATAGGAATCCAGCGTTTCCTATTACAAGGTTTCGTAATGAAATTAAGATAGATGTTGCAAAAGTACGTCTTACGGGTATTAATAAAGTGGTAATACTAGGAGATTTTAATATTTGTCGATCAACCCACACAGATCTGCTCGAAACCATTCTAAATAGACGAGGTCTTTACCCCATGTTGAATGTAATAACAACAAAACATTCAACTTAAATAGATTGGGTTTTCTGTGATAATTCGGTTTTTGGAAAGCTCTTTTCACGCGCTAACACGTGTTTGATTTATTGTTGTTTGTTTTTAGCCGTTCGTGAGTTATAGCGTGGCAAACATGGAGCAAAATAAACAGAAAATACGGCATATTTTACAGTACTACTACGATAAAGGCAAAAATGTATCTCATGCTGCAAATAAAATTTGTGCAGTTTATGGACCCGATACAGTTTCCATTTCCACCGCACAACGATGGTTTCAACGTTTTCGTTCTGGTGCAGCGGTGATCGAAGATGCGCCACGGTCCGGAAGGCCTGTCGTCGAAAATTGCGATAAAATCGCTGAATTGATCGAAAGAGACCGGCATAGTAGCAGCCGTAGCATCGGCCAAGAGCTGGGCATGAGTCATCAAACCGTTATAAACCATTTGAAGAAGCTTGGATTAAAAAAGAATGTCGATGTATGGGTGCCACACGACTTGACGCAAGAAAACATTTTTGCCCGTATGCGAATCGCTTCTGAATCGCAACAAAATCGACCCGTTTTTGAAGCGGATGGTGACTGGCGATGAAAAGTGGGTCACTTACGACAACGTGAAGCGCAAACGGTCGTGGTCGAAAAGCGGTGAAGCTGCCCAGACGGTGGCCAAGCCTGGATTGACGGCCAGGAAGGTTCTTCTGTGTGTTTGGTGGGATTGGCAGGGAATCATCCACTATGAGCTGCTCCCCTATGGCCAAACGCTCAATTCGGACCTGTACTGCCAACAACTGGACCGCTTGAATGTAGCACTCATGCAGAAGAGGCCATCTTTGATCAACAGAGGCCGAATTGTCTTCCATCAGGACAACGCCAGGCCACACACATCTTTGGTGACGCGCCAGAAGCTCCGGGAGCTCGGATGGGAGGTTCTTTTTGCATCCACCGTATAGTCCGGATCTCGCACCAAGTGATTACCACCTATTTCTGTCCATGGCGAACGAGCTTGGTAGTCGGAAGTTGGCCACAAGAGAGTTCTGTGAAAATTGGCTCTCCGAGTTTTTTGCCAATAGGGAAGCGAGCTTCTATAAGAGGGGCATTATGAAGTTGGCATCTCGTTCGGAGCTCGTCATCGAACAAAACGGCGCATATTTGACTTAAATCGCATTATTATAACCAATTTTATGAACAATTGAAAATTCAATAAAAATACCGCAAGACTTTTTTGACAACCTTATATTTCAAAACTAGCACTTGCAAGGGTATAAAAACTTCGGCACGGACGAAGTTAGCTTTCTCGTTTTTTCTGCATTGGCACACATACATACACATACAAGTGCATCCACTCCGGCCCCACTACCAACATCACTCACAAAAATTTACATTGGCGTCGAAATTTGCACAAACTTCTCCTCATTTCATTTGTCTTTATTCCACATTATCAGTCCTATCCCATTTCAGCTGCATTATTAAAACATAAAAATCATAAATTTTACTTCGTTTACATTTGGCACATACATACACATACACATATACCAATATATCGATATCGATAAGTGCCCACTGAATTGGGGCCCTTCTGCACGACATACTTTTGTCGTCTGCGTCATTTACATATTGCCGCAAATTATGAGTAATAGATTTCGATAAATAAAAATAAAAAAAGGTTTCCAGCATTGAAAAGAAATAAAATTGCATCCATATACGCACAATTGATACGAACAATTTCCAACCACACATTCGCAATCATCTCATTTTTACATACATCATCATATACACTTGAAAAGTGTATTATAATTTTGCCCAGAAGTTTGCAACGCATAGAAGGAATCATCTCCGACCACATAAAGTATATATATTCTTGATCAGCATGACGAGCTGAGTCGATTAAGCTTTGTCCGTCCGTCTGTCCGTCTGTCTGTTTCTACGAAAACGTACTCAAACGTCAAGGCGATCGGACGTGTTTGTCAAGAGCTCCACATTTACATACCAATAACCCGAGCATTTCAACCCGAATTAATTTCCTTTTTGGTTTAATCAGTTGAAAATTTCGATACACAAACTAAAGCGCGCGATTGATAAATTGCTGGACAATTAGACGCGTTAATTAAACAACATTAATTTTAACTTTTATGTTGGACAAAGCAACCTCAAACTTCAACCTTTGAGCTTCGAACTTGTGAGAGTGGCTTGTAGATTTTAAACACTTACACATCTATAAACACATCAACACAGAAGAAAATCACAAATACAGTCAAACATGTCAACAAACAAGACATCAAACAAACCCGCGAACAAACGTCTGCGCAGCGAGAACTCCACCCTCGACTTGGCTGGAAGATCCTCTGATGCTCCGTCACCTTGGCTCATCGAACTTCTCGATATGAGATTTGCTGAGCAGGCGGATCTCATCAGTACCAGCGTGCGCCAGGCTGAGGAGCGGATTCTGCACGAGCTCCAGGAGAAAATAGCTGGAATGGATGGGGCGATTCAACAGCTGACGCAGCGGGTGCAGCAATTGGAGAGCCAGAGAGAGCAGCAACTGCAGAACCATGAAGAGAGTTTGAATGGATTAAGAGCTAAGGTAGGAGAGCTGGAGGCTAGGCTTGATGCAAAGTTGAGCGCAGAGGCCTCTGCAACGGTAGCAAATGATTTGCGACTGCATGGAGTGCCTTGGCATGAAAATGAAAAACTTAAAGCGCTCTTCAACAATCAATGCTTTTTTATGAAGATATCACCTCTGCCCAGGGTGAAAAGTATTTTTCGTCTGAAACCTCGAGTGCAAGTACACACAGCTTTGGACCCAATCGTCATAGTAAAGCTTGAAAGTGCCGGGGACACAGCTGTATTACTAAGAGCACCAAGCAACCATTAACTCTCAACACTCTTGGCATAGAATCGGAAGCTCCATTCTATGTAAACGAACAGCTAACCAAAACAAACCACGAAATTTTCGAAGCTGCGATGCGAATGAAGAAGGGAAAAGAGCTGTCAGCTGTATTTACACGTCGCGGGCTTGTGCATGTGAGACAAAGCACTGGCGGCAAATTCATATGCATCGAGAGCTTGCAAAAGCTTTCGTCACTGCAGCAGCAGCAAACAATTTCTAATGTTGAGTCCGATACCCCACCACCCCTCGTGCCACCTACTGATCACACTGGAGCTTTGATGGACAACAGTTCGTTTCGTCAGTAAAATATGTTTGCGACTCTTTAACGCTCTGTTATACTTACTTCTATTTAATCTTAGGAATTATTACATTTTTATCTTATTTACAGCCTCGAATCAAATGGTATGTAGTCTTAATAACATTTTAATAGATGAATTGCGTGCGCGGTGTGTAGGCTTTATCTCGCATTATGCAGGGTGACATGAATTCTTCCAACAGCAACAGCTATGCTTTACTTCGTATTCTTACTAAACAGTGGTCAGGTCTAAAAGTAGTACACTTGAATGCGCAAAGTTTAGTGAATAAGATTGAAGAGTTTCGATATTTATTTGTTAATTCGAATGTAGATGTCATATGTGTATCTGAAACGTGGTTTGTGTCTGATTTGTGTGATTCAATGTTTTCATGTGATACCTATGTTCTGTATCGTTCTGATCGTAGAGACCATGCTGGAGGAGTGGCAGTTTATGTTAAAAAAAGTCTTAGTTCTAGAGTAGTATGTAAGCAACCGCCAGGAAATGCAATGGAATGGATATTTATAAAAATTATTAGCAAAAGAGACCAAAGCAATATTTTAGTTGGCTGTATATACAGACCAAACCGCAATACAGAATATAATGAACTAATTGATCTTGTCTCTACACTTTCTGTAGACTATAATGATGTTATTTTAACTGGAGACATGAATTCAAATATTCTGCGGGAAACGCATTTATTAAATAATATGGAATCTCTTGGACTAAAAATTGTAAATGATCAAACTCCAACGCACTTCACTAGTACCTGCAATACACTCTTAGACGTATTCTTCGTAAGCAACTTTGACAAAGTTCAATGTTATGACCAATTTTCTGTTCCAGTCTTCTCCAAACATGATGTCCTGTTTTTGTCTTATGATTTGTATGCGGACCACAATGAAAGTCCAATTGAATACAGGGATTTTAAAAATATTGACCGTTCTTTGTGATCTGTGTATGTGTGACTGGACCTCTATTTATAATCTACCAACCGTTGACTCCCAACTTGACCTTTTCACAAACAACCTAATATTTTTATATAACAAGCATGCTCCGCTCAGACGAAAATCACTTCGCACTAACTTACGGCCCTGGTTCAACAATAACATTAAAAAACTTATTGATCTTCGAGATAAAGCTTTTGCTAAGTGGAAGCGTTTCAAAACTGCTCAACACCACAGACAGTTTAAATTGCTAAGAGGAAAAGTAACGTCTTTGATTAATTTATCTAAGAGAGAATATTACTCTAATAAGTTTTATAATGCAGAGACGAGTGCACGAACATGGAAATTCTTAAAAGAACTTGGCGTCGGCAAGTCTAAGCCTCAAGCCAGCTTGAACATAAATATTGACGAATTAAACATACAGTTTATTAGATCTCATGTACCTGAAGTGAAACACAATACGTACCTGAACAGTCAACCTTACAAAACATGTGATAATAGTTTTAGCTTTATGTGTGTTAGTCAATGTGATGTCCTTGAATCTATACTACAAATAAAATCCAATGCTACGGGTCTAGATGATATTAATCCCAAATTTTTAAAAATAGTTCTTCCCCTTATCCTTCCCTACATAACACATATTTTTAATACTGCCCTGACTACATCCACATTCCCCGATTCTTGGAAAGCTGCTAAAATTATAGCCATACCAAAAAGTGCCAATGAGTATCGACCAATCTCAATTTTACCATTTCTCTCGAAAGTACTTGAAACTTTAATGGCAAAACAAATTAATACTTTTATGCTCACCGAGAAACTTTTTAATGACAACCAATCTGGATTTAGAAAAGGACGAAGTTGCACAACGGCTATTATAAATATAACAGAAGAAATTCGAAAAAACGTAGATAATGGTCATATAACATTTTTAACACTTTTAGATTATAGCAAAGCATTTGACACGGTAAGCCACGAAATTCTATGCACCAAATTAAAGAAACTGTACATGTTCTCAAGCACGGCTGTGAAATTCCTGCAGTCATATCTCGCAGAGCGGCGACAGGCTGTTGTCACATCAAGCGCTTCTTCGTCATTTTTGACTATGAAACGTGGTGTCCCGCAGGGATCGGTTCTTGGACCTCTCTTGTTTTCTATTTATGTAAATGACCTACCAAGTGTTTTGTCAAAGTGTGATGTGCATATGTATGCGGATGACGTTCAGTTGTATGTTAGCAGTCCTTTGTGTAAAATAGATGAGTGTGTGCATGACTGTAATAGCGAACTATGTAGAATAAGTGAATGGGCTGAAAGAAACGGTCTGGGATTAAACCCATCCAAATCAAAGTGTCTAATAATTAGCAACAAAAACTTTGATTTCTCCAGCTTGCCACAGCTAACAATAAAAAATTCTGCTATTAAATATGAAAAACAAGCAAGGAATTTGGGATTTGTGTTTTCCACAACTCTCACATGGAACGATCATATTGTTGGATCCGTAGGCAAGTTGTATGGGCTACTAAGAAGCCAGAATGTTATTAAGCACTTCCTACCAGTCAAGATTCGCTTATTGATAGCCAAGACCCTCCTAACTTCTGTCCTCTTTTATGGTGTTGAAGTATTCAATAACTGTGATTCAGCAAGTAAACGTAAAATACAAGTAGCCTTTAACAACATAGCACGGTACATCTACAATCGAAGACGAACTGATAGAATATCTGACGTATCCATTAATATATTTGACTTACCCCTACAATCGTGGATGGATGTGCGAAGTCTTGTCTTATTACATAAAATAGTCTGGACAAAAGAACCCTCATACCTATATGAAAAACTTAACTTTAGCCTTTCAAAAAGAACAAACAACATTGTGTGTCAAAAGTACAGACTGTCAGTTTCGGAAAGACAATTTTTCATCCATACTGTTCGCTGTTGGAATCGATTACCCCACGATATAAAGACTATAAGGAACGCCACGCAATTTAGGCTTAGAATAGAAGAACACTTACGAACTGCAAACATTTGATTCGAGGAAACCATTAGTTGATAAAGGAATAATAACATTTAATATTAATTATATAATTGAACTGTTTAATTTTGTATGTTAACGTTAAATGATGATATTGATACATGTTTAGGTATAAGCTCGCATTTAAGTAGGTTATCTAAAATATTTAAGTAATTTTCAACCGTTGTGACTGGCGCAATAATTTATAAGTATTTTGTACTTGTAGCGTCAGGATGTCTTGCCAATTAAACAAACAAACAAACTAGTCCCTCAGTTTTGGAGCTATCGAGATGAAACTTTGCACAGAGTCTTCTTTTTACTGCACGCTGCTAATATGTCAAAACCGACCGGATCGGATGTCTACTTCTTGTAGCTGCCATACAAATGTTCGTTCGAAAAATGGATTTTAGTAAGAAAAACAGTTTTATTCTCAATATTACTGCTCTCAAACACGGTCATGGGTAAAATGTAATGTTTTTAAGCTGATCTGAGAAGTTTGGTCGAAGTCGCTAACCGTTGAGACAAGCTATTTCAAGTGTATCAAAACTTCGGTACAGACGAAGTTAGCTTTGCCTTTCTCGTTTTTTATCACTTTTTCTTTTGTCTGTTATTAGGTTTGTTTTATCCGAGACACCCATTCTAGTTCTGCTCAAGGTTTATACAATGTTGTTCCGTTTCCATCGTTCCACATTCAATTAAAGTGCTTATTAGTAAAAGTTGCCTGTTTCTGATCGCTTTACTGTTCTGAGAGTAAGTCATAATAGCTCAATAGAGCATACTATGTCATGTGAATCAGTTACCACTTCCGTCCATTCGCATTAATGATCAAAGTTCTTCTGATTCACCAATCACGTCCGTGAACCAAGCTTCACCAGTTGTGCGATGAAGAGCTAAAAGCGAAACATCTGTTCCGACAAGAAGTGTAAAAACGCAACTCCTTACTCAGCAAAGCCCCCTATCCACACGATCAAAAACAGAAAAGGCAAAGACTTCAGCTAAGATGGCACTTGAAAAATTTATTGCCTGCACTGATAGACTGAGCCAATTTGCTGGCAGAATGTCGACTCTTTCGACCACTGAAAGCTCCTTACAGGAACTTAAGATTCGCCGAGATCAAATAAAATCATTATTTGATAAGGTAGACCCCGAGTACGAACAGCAAGACAGTAGCAACGTAGATTTTCCAGCCATGCAGGCAAAATACCAATATTGCTATACAGTCTACAAAAAATGTGCAGCTAAGCTGAACGATGAGATTGAGATTGCCATGTCAAAAAACAAGGGAAATCCGAAAAAGACCAAGCGATACTGAGGTATTTGCTGGTGATTACCTGCGGTGGCCTACCTTTCGTGATCTGTTCACAGCAGTGTATATTAACAACACTCGGCTGACACCAGTGGAGAAACTATTCCACCTCACTGCTAAGACTATTGGTGTAGCAAGAGCCATAGTATCCAAATCTCCATTGACCAACGAAGGTTTCGATTCGGCCTGGACTAATTTAAAAGATCGGTTTGAAAATACGAGACAGCTGGTGAACAGCCAGCTTAAAGTTCTATTTAATCTCCCTACCGTATCTCATGAGTCAGGTCCTGCCCTAAAAGAGTAGCAAAACACCATCTCAAATTGTTTGACAGCTCTTAAACAGCTCTCAATTAATACAGACAGTTGGGACTGTCTGTTAATATTCTTTTGCGCCTCCAAATTGCCCAAATTTACGCGCGCCGTGTGGGAACAGTCTTTAACTAATAAAACTGAAGTCCCAAAATGGCAAGAGTTAAGTATTTTCCTTAACGAGAGGAACAGGCCCTGGACCAGGCCCAGTTCCACAAAATACTACTAGAGCGTCCAAATCACAAACGTTTCCTAAAAATCTAAAAACCTTTCAGACAAGGGTTAAGGTCAACGCTCAGTCGTGTAAAATTAAGGAAAAAACCATCCTATCCGGTTGTGTCCACGATTCGTTTAAATGTCCGTCCCAGAAAGATCCAATTGCATACGCAGTCAAAAGTTATGCTTAAACTGCTTCGCTAGAGGGCATCAACTAAAGGATTGTACAAGCACCCACAATTGTTATGTATGCAAGGGGCGTCATAACATCCCTCTTAATCTTAGGCTTCTAGTTGCAAAATCATGCCTAATTCCAACCCTTTTTTATGGAATAGAAATTTTTGGTTCCTCTGATGCTGGCAGCATGCAGAAACTACAAGTGGCATTAAATTCAATTGCAAGATATGCATTTAACCGTAATCGAAGAGATCATATAACAAGATATGCTCATAAAATTTTTGACTTAAGCCTAGAAGACTGGATTAGACTGAGAACATTATTACTGCTGCATAAGATTTTGACAACTAGAGAGCCTAAGTATTTATATGACAATGTGCAACTTGTGTCATCGAGAAGAACCAACAACATAGTGTGTAAGCGGGTTAAACTCGCTAGTTGTGAAAAGCAATTTTTTATTCAGGCAGTTCGCTATTGGAATGACCTACCACATTACATTAAGAGCATAAGGAGCGCAACGCATTTCAAACTTAAATTATCCGACTATCTAAAGGCACATTCTAACTCTAGTTCAACTTAATTTAATCTATCTCTAGTTCTACCTAGTCTAATTTAATTTTCTCTATCCAAATTAAAAATATCAATTATAATGTTCATTGTTAGTCTTAATTACTGCTATTATTTTTACTATTAATATTACTTTTATTATTACTATTTTTTTTGTTTTGTAAACACCTATTGTGACCGATGACATCATTTATAAGCACTATGCCTTGTGTCATTGGGATATTAAATAAAAATAAATATAATAATAAATATAATAACACTTTACTTCATCGTGAAGATTCCCAAAAAGGGCCCTCAGCACAAGCACATGCGAGCAGCAACACCTCCATTTTATTACAGTCCACTCCTTCGGTTCAACAAGCAAATGTACAGAATTATTTTGCTGCTAATACGCATGGTGTTCTCCTTGGTACTGCTATAATCCATGTGAGTCATTTAGGCACCAGATATACAGCACGTGCGTTAATTGACTCAGGCTCAGAAGCAACTTTTATCTCTGAGCGGCTGTTTAATAAGATTAAACTGCCCTTCCAATCCATCGAAGCTCAAGTTTCTGGGCTAAATCAATCTATTGCAGCCCCATAAGTTATGCCATTTCCAAGTTGGCTCTCCTATAAAGCCCCGAGTTCATACCGATACATCAGCATTTGTTCTGCCCCAATTAGCAGGCAATCTTCCTACGTACACGATTCCACAAAGTTCGTTACAAAATATGCCAAATCTCCAGTTGGCTGATCCCGGGTTCTATAAAAGTTCTCAAATAGACGTGCTGATAGGTGCTGATATTCTACCATCCATTGTTTTAAGTGGTTCCCAATCTAACATTTGTGGAACTCTTCTTGGTCAGGAAACTATCTTCGGATGGATTCTCACAGGTCCAATTCCAAAAACCAACTCCAAAGTAATTTCCTCCTTTTCGACTCAAGTTTCAGTCAGTTCAGAGACAGCACTTGATAAGCTTCTTACGAAATTTTGGGAGGTGGAGGACCTTCCAGTAAAAGTAGTGAAAGAATCCAATTCCATTTGTGAGAGCAATTTTGTTCAGACCACGAAAAGAGATGAAAACGGCAGATATATGGTTACACTACCATTCCGAAATCCGGACCACATAGATTTGGGACATTCTAGATCCATTGAGCTCGCTCAGTTTCTCAAAAACGAGAGTACATTAAAGAGAAACGTTCCATTAAAAAAGCAGTATGACGCCGTCACACAGGAGTATCTGGACTTAGGTCATATGAGCCAAGTTTCCCCAAATTCCAAAGGTGACAATTTTTATATGCCTCATCATGCGCTTTTTAAACCAGACAGCACTACCACAAAGATCCGCATAGTCTTTAATGCCTCCAGTCCATCATTAAATGGCAAAAGCCTCAATGACTGTTTATATCCAGGTCCTGTTTTGCAATCCGATCTAACAATGCAGATCCTTAAGTGGCGTTTCTTTCGCTACGTTTTTAACGCTGATATAACGAAAATGTATCGGCAAATTCTAGTGGATCCAAAGCACACGCCCTTCCAACGAATCCTTTTCCGCAACAAAAATGAAGAACTTTGCGATTTCCAAGTTCACACTTTCACGTTTGGAGTGACGTGTGCTCCGTTCTTAGCGATACGTGTGTTACAGCAACTGGCTCAAGATGTGAGCGAACAGTATCCATTGGCTAGCGAAATAATATCCAACTTCAGATGACGTTCTGGCAGGTGCTCATTCAAAGAGTGCCATTTCCGCCATTAAAGAACTCCGACTGGCTCTCGACAGTGCCGGTTTTCCGTTAAGGAAATGGGCGTCCAACATTAAAGATGTCCTAAAGGGTATTCACAAGGACCACCTACTGTCAGCCGACTTCCTCGAAATTGAGGATTCCAGTGTAGCAAAAACATTAGGAATCCGATGGCAAGCAAACAGTGACCAGTTTTTCTTTGAACCATCAAAATTAAAAATATCCGAGTCATACACAAAAAGAGAAGTTCTGTCCCAGAAAGCTCAACTATTTGATCCAGCGGGCTGGCTCGCACCCTTTATTGTCCGAGCAAAAATGTTTATGCAAGGGATCTGGTTGAAGGATCTTGCATGGGATGAACCGCTACCAAAAGACCTTCTCCAGAGTTGGCAGGAATTCCTTGTTAATTATCCTGTCCTACGTGAAGTACGTATTCCTAGATGGCTTCAATTTGTTCCCAGGGCAAAGATGCAATTTCACGGGTTTTGTGATGCCTCCCAAAGAGCATATGGTGCTGCAATTTATGTGCGCAGTGAGACAGAGCAGGGGGTTTCCATTAATCTCCTCTGTGCAAAAACTCGAATGGCGCCAGTTCAGACTGTATCTTTATCCCGACTAGAGTTGTGCGGTGCTGTGCTCCTGGCTGAACTTGTGGCGACAGTTCTCCCAGATTTGCCAGTAGAAAGCTTTGAAACGTATTGTTGGACAGACTCCACAATCGTTCTAGCCTGGCTGAACAAACCACCCTGCAACTGGACAACATTTGTGGCGAACAGAGTGTCCAAGATAATCGAATCTGTTGATTCTAGCCAATGGTCCCATGTCATATCCAAACACAACCCAGCCGAGCACGCGAGCAGACGAATATCTGCAGAAGAGTTACTGAATAACAAGTTGTGGTGGCAGGGACCCCAATGGCTCGCACTTCCAAAGCACGAATGGCCATCAATGGTAGAAGCAGTCCACGAAACTGACATAGAACAACGCACTGTCAAGTGTACGTTCACCATGGTGCCACCATCCTTCGATTTGCTAGACCGTTTTTCCGAATACAACAAGGCACTACGAGTAATGGCCTTTGTTATCCGTTTTGTCAAGCTGTGTAAAAAACACTACAAAATTTCCTGCTGAGCTCAGTAATAAGGAACTGAGACTCAGAACGTGCTCATTGGGTATACACAACGTACACAGTATAAAAATGAGTACGTTTGTCTGCGCGACAAACTGCCGCTTCCGCCATCAAGTAGTATTGGCAATTTGAACCCCTTCATTGATAGCGAGGGACTACTAAGGGCATGCGGTCGAGTGAGAGCATCTGACTCCTTAAATTATGACGATCGTCACCCTATCATCATTCCGTATGCCTGTCCACTTTTGCGATGGCTTGTCCGTTTCATACATCACATATCGCTCCATGGTGGAAATCAATTAACGATGCGTCTCATCCGATCCAAATATTGGATCCCCAAATTTAAGGTCCTGGTCAAATCCACAATTAACAGCTGTAAGATATGCATAATACAAAAAAAGAGGCTCCAATCTCAGCTTATGGGCAAGTTATCAGTAGAGAGAACGACCTTCTCTCGTCCTTTTACCCATACTGGTGTTGACTTTGCGGGTCCTTTCGACGTAAAAAACTATGCAGGTCGCGGTTGTCGCATAACTAAAGGTTATGTGTGTGTATTTGTGTGCTTTAGCACAAAGGCAATCCACTTAGAAGCCACAACAGACCTAACAACCGAGAAGTTTTTGGCGGCATTTGCTCGTTTTGTGTCCAGACATGGGTGTCCACAGCAGATGCACTCAGATAATGGTAAGACCTTTGTCGGAGCCTCAAGAGCACTAACGCATGAGTTCCAAGAAGCGGCAAAGGCACTTTTCACCTCAAAATACAGCCATCAAAACTTGACCTGTCGCTTTAATCCTCCATGCGCTCCTCATATGGGTGGCCTCTGGGAAGCAGGGGTGAAAAGTTTTAAAACGCTTTTCTATAAATCCATCTCATCCATAAAATACACGTTCGAAGAGCTATCCACTCTCCTCGCAAAGATTGAAGCGTGCCTTAATTCAAGGCCGATCTCTCCAATGTCAGAAGACCCTATTGACTTATTGGCTTTGACCCCAGGACATTTCTAAGTCGGCGGACCTCTTCTTTCCGTAGCTGAGCCTGAAATTGAGACCAGTGCCATCTCAATTATAAATCGCTGGCAGCGACTTAAGGCTCTCAACCAGCAGTTTTGCATCCGGTGGAAAGATGAGTACTTGAAGGAACTTCATAAAAGGAACAAATGGCAGGCCCCGACTAAAAATCTACAAAGTGGCGATATGGTCATTATCAAGAAGGATAATATCCCAGTCAACGAATGGCGACTTGGCCGCGTCACAAGCGCATATCCTGGCGCAGATGAGTACGTTCGCGTGGTAGATATCCGTACCGCACGTGGTATAATAAGAAGACCTGTAGTTAAGCTGATTTTTCTTCCTACTGAATCAAATCTCCAAGCCCAAATCACAAATTAACTCCTTTCTCTGCTTAAACTACTCTTCTATCTTCATCTTTCGTAATTCATTACCTCCATTAACCACGCAAACTAATCCATCAACTTCATTATTTTCTTCTCATAGTCCGAAAATAATTATGGCTCCACGTCCTCGCAAAACAGCAGAAGCCTCAGAAGGCTCATGTCGCAGTAGAGACAAATGTCGCCTATGTGACAAGGATCACCACACGCTTCTCCATTTCCGTGAAAAAGCCACCAGAAAGCCGTCTCCACGGGCATCCACTGCACCAAAGAACCACCGACCACGCTCCCAGGCCTCCACGCCACTCCGATCTCCATCCCTTACAACACTGCTGCAGCTTCGCAACCCCCAAGTTCTGCCAACTGCCACGGTGGTGATGGATAATGGAACCACCACTTACGAGACTCGGGCACTGATTGACCCTTGCGAGCCTGTGAGTCGCATTAACGCCTCGATGGCTCGAGCGTTCCACCTCAACAGTGTGCAGGTGCTCAGCAGTGCTCCGGTCCATGTTGGATAAGGAGTTTAGGCTGGAGGTGGTTCTTAAAATTGATCCTGATCTCCATATGCGAACTCCTAGCACGCCGATCGACTCCATTATAAAGGTCAAATTCGACCACATTACCTTGGCAAATGACAGGTTCTTCCGGCCGAGCACTGTGGCAATCATACTCGGAGCGGACATCTATACTGACATAATCCGAGCTGGCGTCATTCCAGGTACTGCGGGACTACCAGTAGCCCAAAGTACAGTCTTTGGCTGGACCCTGTCGGGCGTCTGTCGTGCATGAGCTGAACCATGACTGAACCCTTCTAAACCCTCCTAAACCCTCCTAAACCCTCAATGAAGTCAATTTTGCAACTAGTGCAAGGGGGCCGGAATGTTGATATGAAGAATCAATGTTTCGTTTCCTCCGTCCCAAATATGTTCTAGTCCTAGTTAGTTAGATATAAGTACATACTCCCTTCGAAAACAGACCTTAAAATCACCACCTAATCTAACCTGAAACACCTCAAAGGAAATTTTAATTACGCACACAAAATTTAACAATTCAAAATCTCATGATGGGTGTAACGCGTAGTAATGAAGATTTGCGCGACGGCGCTACACTAGGAAACGAATCAGAACCGAAGTGTAGTATATGTACACAACTGATATTAGACAATCAGGACAGTGTCTTAACAACTTGTAGTCACCTATTTCACTGACAATGTATCACCTCGTATATTGAGGAGAACCATGAATGTCAAACATTTCAGAGTTTACTTCATGTTAAGGACCTGCAAGGGGCAAGTCCAGCCACAGGTATTAATCCTAATACGAGTCAATGGGCGATACCAAAAAAACATAACACTCGAAATCAGTCTAAGGCGAATTTCACAGGCTCTAAAAAGAAAACCAATTGAGTATCTAAACCTGATCTGAATAAGACCCTTACATTACCAACACGTCTCGATGGCGCGAGCAATTCAGTTCGTTCTTCTGGCCCGGCTAGATCACGTAGACAATCCAGGCATAATCCTCTAAATCACTTAAGTCGATCCTACAGAATCTGCACAACCTGTATTAGATTATGATAGAATTTTTGTGAAAATGGAAGAACTCATCGAGCGTAAGCTTTCGAGTTTTAACATTCACAGCAATGAGTCAACTCCACAACAACAATCACCTAGGCGGTCAGAGCATATGAGTACCAGCAACGATTCTATGACGTTTAGGAACAGGAACGCACAATCTTCTCTTAGCCATGAAAAGGAAACACAAGCCATACAGAGTTGGAACTTAAAATTCGACGGGTCCTTGAAAGGTCCTACTGTACAGGAGTTTCTGTACAGACTTACAGCTCTTACGGGAGATTGCCTGAGAAAAGATTTTACGGCTTTATGCAGGAATCTTCACATTTTATTAGTTGGGAAGGCACGACAATGGTACTGGAGGTACCGCAAGGGGGTCGAGAATGTCGACTGGGAAGAATTTTGCGAGGCTTTTAAAGACCAATACCATGATTATAAAGACGACGATTCTATCATGGAAGAGCTGAGGTCAAGAAAGCAGAGTGAAAGAGAATCGTTTGAATCCTTTTACGATGATTTTATGACCATTTAATCTAGACTTTCTATCCCTCTGGATGAGTATAGGCTAGTGCAACATATAAAAGAAATCTAACCGTAGAATACAGGTAGCTGCTAATATGCACTCGAAGACATTCGCGTAGGTCAAGAAGTATTCCGACGAAACTTTACTTAGAGCAATTTCTCGAAAAATATAAACGCAAAGCTAAACCCTCAATGGGTTAAATCTAGAGTTAGAGAACGATTAGGTAGCAGCTATTATACACTCGAAGACCTACAAGGAACCTATCATGCAATTAGTTCCCCAATTGAAAATCTCTGAACTATCATGTGGTTGTAGTGTACAACTCCTGTCAAAAATGCTATTTTGTCTTGCTGTTCCAAACTGGAGAAATAATTTCAAATAACCATTAGAGTAACGACCATTTTGAACCTGTAACGGACTATTAGCAGATACACCAACCACTTTACGATCGACTTTAACAGACACAAGGTCGCATTCTTAGTAATCGCCTTGAGAGAGCAAATGTCAGTTTTACATACGACACTTCGCTCTTCTCTTTCTCTCTCTCAAACGAGGTTAATAGCTAGTTTAGAGCAATGGCGTCGTTCTTTTTCGTTTAAGCTGCAGAGGAGGACAGTTGACTATTTTTGAGTGCTAAATTTGTTGCCTTGGTCTGGAGTGCAAAATTTTAATATGCAAAAATCCCAGCCATCCTGCTCTCTTAAAGGCTGCTTATTTTATCAATCGAATTATTGAGCCTTAAACTATTCGAGGAGCACAAACTTTTACGCGTAAGTGAAAGTTCAATTTTTTTTTCCTCATGGAAGATCAGTAATTTTTGATTGCCTTAAGCTCTCCACATCAGTTTTCACTATCGTTCTTTGAATCAAGTTGCCCTCTGTAGAACTCTGACCGAAATTGTTGCAAGAAAATACAACGAAAAGGAATTGTCAAGTCCCCAGCAGGTAAATTAAACAAAGGTTGTGAAAAGGCATTTAGCTAATTAAATTCTCCTCTAACAGTGGGCACCCAATTCTTCCTGGGAATTGGAAACTAATCCAGCAAAGGCTAGGCTCCTGTGATAGCCAGAAACTGTATCCAGCACCCTTAAGAAAAGCAGACAAACGACGTACCAATATAAAGACAGAATCCAAAGCGGACATCATACGTCACAACCTGGGCAGAGAGCCAAAATTTAATACGTCCATAAGCAAGCTGAATTTGTGAATTGTGCAGTGAAAGTGCGAATTGACAGCAAAATCATATTTCAAGAAGAATCTTAAAAGTCGTCCGAAAATCTTAGATTTAAGCTCGTAAGTTTCATTCCTTTTTTTGTGGCAAATTTTTTTTGTACGCGGCGTGCGAAAAACATAAATACAAAGATTCCAAACACAACAATACATGAAGTGGTGCTAAATTCAAATTAAACTTTCTTAATACCGATTCCAGGCAAACAGGAGAAAACCATCGAACCTTTGAAGGCCTTCAACGGATCTACAGATAGGTGAGTTTGATTAAAGAAAGTGCTTTTGTTTGATTTTCCACCATGGCTAAATAAGAAGGATGAGTGAAATTAAAGTGCAGAGAAATTCGTGAATTCTTTTAACATAAATTTTCAACGATCTTTGTTGTCGTTAGTGCTCAGCTGTTTGTTGGCTGCAAAGTCAGTGCACTTTACACTTTAATTTCGTTTTCTTCGAATATGTATTTGGAACAGAGAATAATAAAAGAAAAGTCAAAGTAAACGAGTGCATCGCTGAATTTTGCCTGAACAATAGTTAAATGTCATAGTGTGTGTGTATGATAAAGAGAGTTTAGATTAAATTCTTTTCCGGTCTGTTTTGATCGACATCTTCGTTTGTTAAAATGATTACCGTGGTTACAACCTAATGAAAATTTGATGAAACTTAAATCGCGTACCGTGGTTCACACATATGAAAGAAATATCAGACATTAATTTGCATAAGTTTAAAAATTAAATTAAAATTAAAATAAAATAAATACAGAAATGAAAATTAAATCATAGGCAGTAAGGACATATTAGTTAAAATCTGGAATATTGAAATGGAAAGAAACATTTGAGAAAAAGCCACAGTTAATAGACTTAAGTAAAAATAATGCCAATATTAGTAATTAATTTCGTTAATTAAAGTAGGATTACCAAGTTACATGCACAATATATAGTAATTATAAAAATTTTCATAAAATGGTTGATGCTCAATAAGTATAACCATTTACCTACCTAAACATATTATGAATTTATTTTAAAAGAGGAGGAAAAGAGGGGAGTGAGTAACCCTAGTGCGGAAAGTCTGTCGCTGTTAAGAGGCTCCAAATAAAGCGGTCAAATCCCTAAGAATAAGAGACACATAGCGCGAGTAAAAGTGTAAATCATATGCTACGGGATCAGATGCGCAACATCAAGTGAAGGCAAGCTGCGGCAGAGCTTAATAAACAAAGTGCAAAAACATAAACAATAGACAGCTGAAAAAAGTCTCGGCCAAAGTCCAAGACAGACCTACCACTGAAGTACATTTAAGTAAGGGAGACAGCACTGCTCTAGAACCAAAAGCTCATTTTGTATTAAGCTGTAAGCCCAGACCCAAACCAAGCTCAGCTTTGTCGCCTAACGCATGAAATAGACACGAGGGGGGCTTGTAAAGTTTCGCATACGAAATACCTAAAAATAATGAAGCGAACACCGCCGGCGAAAAATCCACAAGCACGAAGCCAGACTGCAAATAAAAGGTTACTAGGGGATACTTCACCAGAGGAGCACGCTATGTCAAAGAAGCAAACACTATCAGAGTTGTCAGCTGACGACCTTCGCATGATTATTCGTGAGACAAACAAGGAAACTAATGCAGAGGTTTTAGAAAAGCTCGAGTTCTTGTCAACGGATATGTCGGCGCTCAAACAGCAAAACGACCTGCTTAAGCTTGAGATCGAACAACTGAAAAAGGACAGAGAAGCAGACCAGAAACGCATGAATTTGATGGATGACTACATGAAGAATAAAAATCTTATCTTTAAAGGCTTAGTGGCAAACAAGGAGATATCCCAGGAAGTGGAAAAGGTGTGCAGAACCACGCTTCAAATGCCGTCCTCAGTTCGTATCAAGAGTACCAGGAAAATTTTCGAACGAAATGCAAAAATGAACGTGCTTGTGGAGGTAGACTCTGAGCAAAGCTTGCACAATATACTCAAGGCATCTAGCAATCTTAAGGGGTCTGATATTTACATCGAAAAAGACCTTAACGCCGATCGTCAACTTAAAAAGAAACTTCATTTGCTGCTACGAAACAATCTTTTAACTGTGAGTAAAACACTCAGAATTTTTGTTAGAGGGGATAAAATGAGAGTCGCCGATAAATGGTTCCACAGTACACGGGATAACAAACTTGTCACTGGCCAAATGGATGCGCTAGCAGCTCTGTCGGAGTTGTATCCACCACATTGTTGTGGATTACAACGAGCTACTAAGAAACCTACAAACAAAAAACTAGATACAGAAGGTAGTAGTAATAATGATACATTAGATAAGAATAGTATTAAGAAGGAAAGTAAATCAAGAAATATACAGATTTTATCTTACAACATCGCCGGCCTGGCTAACAAGCGTTTACACAGCAGATTTTTTGAATTTATAAGGAAACATGAAATATTCCTGTTGTATGAGACATTTAATGAAAATAGAATCTCGGATTACGAAAGCTACTTCCCAGACCACATTCTTCACTGGCAATTGGCAACTAGAACGGCTTCAAGAGAACGTGCTTCCGGCGGGTGTCTTTTCGGAGTGCAGAAATCATTTTCTATGAAATTCCAAGCATCTTTCGCATCCCAAGGAAATTATGCATATGTCGGGTTGGCACTGTTTTCCAAAAGGTTTTCCACAACTATTGTTTTTAATTTTGGTTAGGTTTTTACAAGAGCTGTGCGCGTTGTACGAATTCCCGAGAGAAACTGAGTGCTGTCTTTTTCCGGTCAAACTTATTAATTTTTATTATCAAACATAATGTCCCGGCCTACTCTGATGGAACTCCTTGCCATCTCACTCACACTCAAGGGACTACGTCCAGCAGCAGCTCGGTCCACCCCACTCGATTAGACCTTTCTGAGCAACTCTATTCACGGCACTCTATTACCAACACTGCCATTACTGACAAGACGTCATGACAATGCAAAACGAGTAGGACAACAAAACCTACACCAAGCCTACTCAGGCTGCTAACAAATTCACAAACGCCACGACACGGCCATCCTGACGTTTACACGTCCTCGTGTACTCGTTATTATATCACAAAGAACAATTTAATCTTGTACAGAATTTACTTCTAATGTAACTTGTTCGATCGCATTACATAAAACATCTTCAGTGTTCTCTTTTATTGCATTTCCAATACAAACTTTGGTTAGTTAATAATCAACATACTTTCCATTACATTCAAATATTATCATGTTAACTCATTGCTCTTTTTACACAAAACACCACTCACTGGTCTTCCGCCTGTATGCCCACATTGCCACACTCTTAGACCTTCGCAAAACTTAGCGGCTTTCACATCGTTCCAACTGAACTCATCGTCTCACCTAGACGGAAACCACATCGTCACATCTGACGGATAACTCATCGTCTCACCTAGACGGATACCACATCGTCATTTCTGGCACATCGTCATCGTCATATCTGACGGATAGCTCATCGTCTCACCTAGACGGATACCACATCGTCTTATCTGACGGATAACTCTTCGTCTCACCTAGACGGCTCACTCTCAGTCCCCTCTGGACTCTTAGGCAGGCCCAACTCTTCATTTTTAATGTGTAACTCGCTTCGTACATGACCCTCTGTTATCTTGCAAATATCTTTATGGCAGTACTTATATGTCCGTTTGTACCATAATGATTTCAACATATATCTGACACCATCTTAAGCCTCGGCTACAGAAAATGGTCCTCTAAACTTTGCATCTAACTTTTTCTAATGTCTCTCTCCATTTTTAGGAGGCACACAGTCTCCAACTCTGTGTCTCACATTTATTTTTGCCAAATCGCAACTTATCAAATAGAGCCATAGCTCCGTAGCAGGAGCTATTAACTTCACACTCTGTTCCACAGGGTGGAATCAAGCCAAAAGGGCGAGCCTCTTTTCCGATTAGCATCTCTAGAGGACTTGCTTTTTTACTGCGGTTAATAAACTCCTCAACGTGCTGATTATCACCTCGACTTGACCATTCGCACGGCTAGCTTCTGCTCCAATTAAGTAATTTTATTTTCTGCGAAGAACAGAACTTTCAAAACTTTCCACTGGTTAAACATCTACAGCAGGAATTACCTAATACATCTACTCTGATCAGCTATGATGCGCGTCGTTATTCCGAATAAAGAAACCACACAGCTCTTTGTGTCTAACTTTTAGAGTATCATACAGATAAACAAATTTAGTGAACGCATCGATCTGAACAATAACATTCTCCTTAAAAAAAAAAACTCATGAGCCATTCACTTTCCTTCTCTATACTCAATGTCGAAGTTAATCGATTGTAAATACGCCCACCAGCCCGGTGTACTTTTTAAAGTCAAATTGATTTAAGTGCGCGGAGTTTTCGAAGAATTACAATCAGTGCAAAATACAAAATCGCGGCCAAGCAGATAATGGCGAAAATGCTTCCCGGGCTCGACAAGCAGCTAAAGCTCTCAGTTCATATGAATGGTACATTTACTCAGCAGAGGTTGTTAGTCAATGTCAAATTATAATAATGTAAAGCATGAACCATATCACTGGTGTACTGGCATGTGTTGAACTGTATGGATAATGTGGATCGAAGATTAGCATAACGCCGCATTTGTAAGAATATGATAATTTTTTTAAAAATTTGTGTTTATTAATGAAGCTTCTTTGATGTGAGAATACAATGGTTTAATTTTTTGGGAGAATTGTAGTACAAATTTAAGGAAATATGAGGCTAACCAACAAACTGTCGAACTCCTGCAATGGATTGCGGCTGAGAAAGCAAAGGCAAGAATTTTGCGTGAATTTGGCTTCACTTCACCCCTTCTTATCTCATATCCAAGATACTGTAAAGCTTCTTTTTAGAAAACTACAATCAGTGACATTAAAAGAAAATCCAGCCTTTGTTAGTACATCCAGAACAATACCCAATCTTTCAAAAGCCAATTCTTTTGTTGGTGACACCGCCAAATATCAGTCCAAATAGACAATTACAAACGAGTAGCAATCTCTCCCCAGTACATTCATTACCGCACGCCGAAAAAAATGATGGCGCATTTTCAGGCCGAAGGCCATTCCACAATACATATTGCCCGTCAGGCATAACAAATGCCGTGCACTCCAGAGTATGAGTGTATTGGGATTTGGTGGAACAAACAAGCTATATCTAAACATCTAAAATATTTCGCACAGCAAAGCCTGTGGCAACGGGTACCTATCTGCAAATGTCCATGCTGGCCACACCGAGTAGCATCCCCCACCCGTCTCTCACGCTGTGGCACGTCTCACCACCTTGGCTCTTCTTGTTCTGCAGTCCACCATTTTATCTCCTGGCTTTCCACACAGATATGGCACAGAATGGTAATTTAATTTCGGTTTCCTGTTGATCAGGTTCAGTCCTATCCTCACGGCCGGCACTCTTCTGAACGTAAACGCGTTCAGCTCCATTTGCGATTAATTCCTCGGTATTCGTGTATTCGTATTCTGGAGACGCATCTGCACCTTTCACGACAGAGGTACTTGACAGCGTGATGAGTCTGCTGATTGCTGCACACGTGTAGAAGTCTGCATTTAACTGCCATCTGAAAACGTAGGTGAAGGCACTGATCCCACTTGATGTCGGGTTAAGTACTTATTTTCCAAAGGTTTTCCACAACTATTGCTTTTAATTTTGGTTAGATTTTTACAAGAGCTGTGCGCGTTTAACGAATTCTGAGAGAAACTGAGGCTATTCTTCCGGTCAAACTTATTAATTTTATTGTCAAACATAATGACCCGGCCTACTTGATGGGAACTTCCTGCCATCAAACATAATGACCCGGCCTTATTGGGAAGCTAGGTGCAATGGTGTAGCTCAAAGTGGGCATGGAGTACAATATAAAGTTTTAAATAGTAATTCTTTATATGGTGTCAATCCCTGCCGTTAACTTCGACAACTTTCGACCTAGGCGGATGAAAATGGCCATAATGGATTAGGTTTAACCCGTATTATGCTCCAGATATTCAAGTTTTCCTTAAATTGGGAAGCTAGGTGCAATGGTGTAGCTCAAAGTGGGCGTGGAGTACAATATAAAGTTTTAAATAGTAATTCTTTATATGGTGTCAATCCCTGCCGTTAACTGTTAGAAAATAATGAATTAGGCGATGAAATGGCTAAAGCCCGTATTATGCTCCAGATATTCAAGTTTTCCTTAAATTGGGAAGCTAGGTGCAATGGTGTAGGACAAAGTGGGCATGGAGTACAATATAAAGTTTTAAATAGTAATTCTTTATATGGTGTCAATCCCTGCCGTTAACTTCGACAACTTTCGACCTAGGCGGATGAAAATGGCCATAATGGATTAGGTTTAACCCGTATTATGCTCCAGATATTCAAGTTTTCCTTAAATTGGGAAGCTAGGTGCAATGGTGTAGGACAAAGTGGGCGTGGAGTACAATATAAAGTTTTAAATAGTAATTCTTTATATGGTGTCAATCCCTGCCGTTAACTTCGACAACTTTCGACCTAGGCGGATGAAAATGGCCATAATGGATTAGGTTTAACCCGTATTATGCTCCAGATATTCAAGTTTTCCTTAAATTGGGAAGCTAGGTGCAATGGTGTAGCTCAAAGTGGGCATGGAGTACAATATAAAGTTTTAAATAGTAATTCTTTATATGGTGTCAATCCCTGCCGTTAACTTACTAGGGGGATGAAAATGGCCATAATGGATTAGGTTTAACCCGTATGCTAGATGGTGTAGTGCAATGGTTAGCTGGGCGGGGTACAATTAATTAATAATTGGTGTTATGTCAATGTTAAATCTTTTTGGTCAACTGTTCTCGACACTAGGCGGATGAAAATGGCCATAATGGATTAGGTTTAACCCGTATTATGCTCCAGATATTCAAGTTTTCCTTAAATTGGGAAGCTAGGTGCAATGGTGTAGGACAAAGTGGGCATGGAGTACAATATAAAGTTTTAAATAGTAATTCTTTATATGGTGTCAATCCCTGCCGTTAACTTCGACAACTTTCGACCTAGGCGGATGAAAATGGCCATAATGGATTAGGTTTAACCCGTATTATGCTCCAGATATTCAAGTTTTCCTTAAATTGGGAAGCTAGGTGCAATGGTGTAGGACAAAGTGGGCGTGGAGTACAATATAAAGTTTTAAATAGTAATTCTTTATATGGTGTCAATCCCCGCCGTTAACTTCGACAACTTTCGACCTAGGCGGATGAAAATGGCCATAATGGATTAGGTTTAACCCGTATTATGCTCCAGATATTCAAGTTTTCCTTAAATTGGGAAGCTAGGTGCAATGTGTGTAGGTCAAAGTGGGCATGGAGTACAATATAAAGTTTTAAATAGTAATTCTTTATATGGTGTCAATCCCTGCCGTTAACTTCGACAACTTTCGACCTAGGCGGATGAAAATGGCCATAATGGATTAGGTTTAACCCGTATTATGCTCCAGATATTCAAGTTTTCCTTAAATTGGGAAGCTAGGTGCAATGGTGTAGGACAAAGTGGGCATGGAGTACAATATAAAGTTTTAAATAGTAATTCTTTATATGGTGTCAATCCCTGCCGTTAACTTCGACAACTTTCGACCTAGGCGGATGAAAATGGCCATAATGGATTAGGTTTAACCCGTATTATGCTCCAGATATTCAAGTTTTCCTTAAATTGGGAAGCTAGGTGCAATGGTGTAGCATCAAAGTGGGCGTGGAGTACAATATAAAGTTTTAAATAGTAATTCTTTATATGGTGTCAATCCCTGCCGTTAACTTCGACAACTTTCGACCTAGGCGGATGAAAATGGCCATAATGGATTAGGTTTAACCCGTATTATGCTCCAGATATTCAAGTTTTCCTTAAATTGGGAAGCTAGGTGCAATGGTGTAGGACAAAGTGGGCGTGGAGTACAATATAAAGTTTTAAATAGTAATTCTTTATATGGTGTCAATCCCTGCCGTTAACTTCGACAACTTTCGACCTAGGCGGATGAAAATGGCCATAATGGATTAGGTTTAACCCGTATTATGCTCCAGATATTCAAGTTTTCCTTAAATTGGGAAGCTAGGTGCAATGGTGTAGCTCAAAGTGGGCGTGGAGTACAATATAAAGTTTTAAATAGTAATTCTTTATATGGTGTCAATCCCTGCCGTTAACTTCGACAACTTTCGACCTAGGCGGATGAAAATGGCCATAATGGATTAGGTTTAACCCGTATTATGCTCCAGATATTCAAGTTTTCCTTAAATTGGGAAGCTAGGTGGAATGGTGTAGGACAAAGTGGGCATGGAGTACAATATAAAGTTTTAAATAGTAATTCTTTATATGGTGTCAATCCCTGCCGTTAACTTCGACAACTTTCGACCTAGGCGGATGAAAATGGCCATAATGGATTAGGTTTAACCCGTATTATGCTCCAGATATTCAAGTTTTCCTTAAATTGGGAAGCTAGGTGCAATGGTGTAGGACAAAGTGGGCATGGAGTACAATATAAAGTTTTAAATAGTAATTCTTTATATGGTGTCAATCCCTGCCGTTAACTTCGACAACTTTCGACCTAGGCGGATGAAAATGGCCATAATGGATTAGGTTTAACCCGTATTATGCTCCAGATATTCAAGTTTTCCTTAAATTGGGAAGCTAGGTGCAATGATGTAGGACAAAGTGGGCGTGGAGTACAATATAAAGTTTTAAATAGTAATTCTTTATATGGTGTCAATCCCTGCCGTTAACTTCGACAACTTTCGACCTAGGCGGATGAAAATGGCCATAATGGATTAGGTTTAACCCGTATTATGCTCCAGATATTCAAGTTTTCCTTAAATTGGGAAGCTAGGTGCAATGGTGTAGGTCAAAGTGGGCATGGAGTACAATATAAAGTTTTAAATAGTAATTCTTTATATGGTGTCAATCCCTGCCGTTAACTTCGACAACTTTCGACCTAGGCGGATGAAAATGGCCATAATGGATTAGGTTTAACCCGTATTATGCTCCAGATATTCAAGTTTTCCTTAAATTGGGAAGCTAGGTGCAATGGTGTAGCACAAAGTGGGCGTGGAGTACAATATAAAGTTTTAAATAGTAATTCTTTATATGGTGTCAATCCCTGCCGTTAACTTCGACAACTTTCGACCTAGGCGGATGAAAATGGCCATAATGGATTAGGTTTAACCCGTATTATGCTCCAGATATTCAAGTTTTCCTTAAATTGGGAAGCTAGGTGCAATGGTGTAGCTCAAAGTGGGCATGGAGTACAATATAAAGTTTTAAATAGTAATTCTTTATATGGTGTCAATCCCTGCCGTTAACTTCGACAACTTTCGACCTAGGCGGATGAAAATGGCCATAATGGATTAGGTTTAACCCGTATTATGCTCCAGATATTCAAGTTTTCCTTAAATTGGGAAGCTAGGTGCAATGGTGTAGGACAAAGTGGGCGTGGAGTACAATATAAAGTTTTAAATAGTAATTCTTTATATGGTGTCAATCCCTGCCGTTAACTTCGATAACTTTCGACCTAGGCGGATGAAAATGGCCATAATGGATTAGGTTTAACCCGTATTATGCTCCAGATATTCAAGTTTTCCTTAAATTGGGAAGCTAGGTGCAATGGTGTAGCTCAAAGTGGGCATGGAGTACAATATAAAGTTTTAAATAGTAATTCTTTATATGGTGTCAATCCCTGCCGTTAACTTCGACAACTTTCGACCTAGGCGGATGAAAATGGCCATAATGGATTAGGTTTAACCCGTATTATGCTCCAGATATTCAAGTTTTCCTTAAATTGGGAAGCTAGGTGCAATGGTGTAGGACAAAGTGGGCATGGAGTACAATATAAAGTTTTAAATAGTAATTCTTTATATGGTGTCAATCCCTGCCGTTAACTTCGACAACTTTCGACCTAGGCGGATGAAAATGGCCATAATGGATTAGGTTTAACCCGTATTATGCTCCAGATATTCAAGTTTTCCTTAAATTGGGAAGCTAGGTGCAATGGTGTAGCTCAAAGTGGGCGTGGAGTACAATATAAAGTTTTAAATAGTAATTCTTTATATGGTGTCAATCCCTGCCGTTAACTTCGACAACTTTCGACCTAGGCGGATGAAAATGGCCATAATGGATTAGGTTTAACCCGTATTATGCTCCAGATATTCAAGTTTTCCTTAAATTGGGAAGCTAGGTGCAATGGTGTAGCTCAAAGTGGGCGTGGTTTTAAATAGTAATTCTTTATATGGTGTCAATCCCTGCCGTTAACTTCGACAACTTTCGACCTAGGCGGATGGAAATGGCCATAATGGATTAGGTTTAACCCGTATTATGCTCCAGATATTCAAGTTTTCCTTAAATTGGGAAGCTAGGTGCAATGATGTAGGACAAAGTGGGCATGGAGTACAATATAAAGTTTTAAATAGTAATTCTTTATATGGTGTCAATCCCCGCCGTTAACTTCGACAACTTTCGACCTAGGCGGATGAAAATGGCCATAATGGATTAGGTTTAACCCGTATTATGCTCCAGATATTCAAGTTTTCCTTAAATTGGGAAGCTAGGTGCAATGGTGTAGCTCAAAGTGGGCATGGAGTACAATATAAAGTTTTAAATAGTAATTCTTTATATGGTGTCAATCCCTGCCGTTAACTTCGACAACTTTCGACCTAGGCGGATGAAAATGGCCATAATGGATTAGGTTTAACCCGTATTATGCTCCAGATATTCAAGTTTTCCTTAAATTGGGAAGCTAGGTGCAATGGTGTAGCTCAAAGTGGGCATGGAGTACAATATAAAGTTTTAAATAGTAATTCTTTATATGGTGTCAATCCGTGCCGTTAACTTCGACAACTTTCGACCTAGGCGGATGAAAATGGCCATAATGGATTAGGTTTAACCCGTATTATGCTCCAGATATTCAAGTTTTCCTTAAATTGGGAAGCTAGGTGCAATGGTGTAGCTCAAAGTGGGCGTGGAGTACAATATAAAGTTTTAAATAGTAATTCTTTATATGGTGTCAATCCCTGCCGTTAACTTCGACAACTTTCGACCTAGGCGGATGAAAATGGCCATAATGGATTAGGTTTAACCCGTATTATGCTCCAGATATTCAAGTTTTCCTTAAATTGGGAAGCTAGGTGCAATGATGTAGGACAAAGTGGGCATGGAGTACAATATAAAGTTTTAAATAGTAATTCTTTATATGGTGTCAATCCCTGCCGTTAACTTCGACAACTTTCGACCTAGGCGGATGAAAATGGCCATAATGGATTAGGTTTAACCCGTATTAGGTGCAATGGTGTAGCTCAAAGTGGGCATGGAGTACAATATAAAGTTTTAAATAGTAATTCTTTATATGGTGTCAATCCCTGCCGTTAACTTCGACAACTTTCGACCTAGGCGGATGAAAATGGCCATAATGGATTAGGTTTAACCCGTATTATGCTCCAGATATTCAAGTTTTCCTTAAATTGGGAAGCTAGGTGCAATGGTGTAGCTCAAAGTGGGCGTGGAGTACAATATAAAGTTTTAAATATATATGTGTCAACCTGCGACGGTGGCATATGAGGTTTAACCGTTTTCTCAATATTCAACTTGGGAAGCTAGGTGCAATGGTGTAGCTCAAAGTGGGCATGGAGTACAATATAAAGTTTTAAAAAGTAATTCTTTATATGGTGTCAATCCCTGCCGTTAACTTCGACAACTTTCGACCTAGGCGGATGAAAATGGCCATAATGGATTAGGTTTAACCCGTATTAGGTGCAATGGTGTAGCTCAAAGTGGGCATGGAGTACAATATAAAGTTTTAAAAAGTAATTCTTTATATGGTGTCAATCCCTGCCGTTAACTTCGACAACTTTCGACCTAGGCGGATGAAAATGGCCATAATGGATTAGGTTTAACCCGTATTATGCTCCAGATATTCAAGTTTTCCTTAAATTGGGAAGCTAGGTGCAATGATGTAGCACAAAGTGGGCATGGAGTACAGTTTTAATATAAAGTTTTAAATATGTGTATTGGTGTCAATCGCTGCCGTTAACTTCGACAACTTTCGACCTAGGCGGATGAAAATGGCCATAATGGATTAGGTTTAACCCGTATTATGCTCCAGATATTCAAGTTTTCCTTAAATTGGGAAGCTAGGTGCAATGGTGTAGGACAAAGTGGGCATGGAGTACAATATAAAGTTTTAAATAGTAATTCTTTATATGGTGTCAATCCCTGCCGTTAACTTCGACAACTTTCGACCTAGGCGGATGAAAATGGCCATAATGGATTAGGTTTAACCCGTATTATGCTCCAGATATTCAAGTTTTCCTTAAATTGGGAAGCTAGGTGCAATGATGTAGGACAAAGTGGGCGTGGAGTACAATATAAAGTTTTAAATAGTATTTCTTTATATGGTGTCAATCCCTGCCGTTAACTTCGACAACTTTCGACCTAGGCGGATGAAAATGGCCATAATGGATTAGGTTTAACCCGTATTATGCTCCAGATATTCAAGTTTTCCTTAAATTGGGAAGCTAGGTGCAATGGTGTAGGACAAAGTGGGCATGGAGTACAATATAAAGTTTTAAATAGTAATTCTTTATATGGTGTCAATCCCTGCCGTTAACTTCGACAACTTTCGACCTAGGCGGATGAAAATGGCCATAATGGATTAGGTTTAACCCGTATTATGCTCCAGATATTCAAGTTTTCCTTAAATTGGGAAGCTAGGTGCAATGGTGTAGCTCAAAGTGGGCATGGAGTACAATATAAAGTTTTAAATAGTAATTCTTTATATGGTGTCAATCCCTGCCGTTAACTTCGACAACTTTCGACCTAGGCGGATGAAAATGGCCATAATGGATTAGGTTTAACCCGTATTATGCTCCAGATATTCAAGTTTTCCTTAAATTGGGAAGCTAGGTGCAATGGTGTAGCTCAAAGTGGGCGTGGAGTACAATATAAAGTTTTAAATAGTAATTCTTTATATGGTGTCAATCCCTGCCGTTAACTTCGACAACTTTCGACCTAGGCGGATGAAAATGGCCATAATGGATTAGGTTTAACCCGTATTATGCTCCAGATATTCAAGTTTTCCTTAAATTGGGAAGCTAGGTGCAATGGTGTAGCTCAAAGTGGGTGTGGAGTACAATATAAAGTTTTAAATAGTAATTCTTTATATGGTGTCAATCGCTGCCGTTAACTTCGACAACTTTCGACCTAGGCGGATGAAAATGGCCATAATGGATTAGGTTTAACCCGTATTATGCTCCAGATATTCAAGTTTTCCTTAAATTGGGAAGCTAGGTGCAATGATGTAGGACAAAGTGGGCATGGAGTACAATATAAAGTTTTAAATAGTAATTCTTTATATGGTGTCAATCCCTGCCGTTAACTTCGACAACTTTCGACCTAGGCGGATGAAAATGGCCATAATGGATTAGGTTTAACCCGTATTATGCTCCAGATATTCAAGTTTTCCTTAAATTGGGAAGCTAGGTGCAATGGTGTAGCTCAAAGTGGGTGTGGAGTACAATATAAAGTTTTAAATAGTAATTCTTTATATGGTGTCAATCCCTGCCGTTAACTTCGACAACTTTCGACCTAGGCGGATGAAAATGGCCATAATGGATTAGGTTTAACCCGTATTATGCTCCAGATATTCAAGTTTTCCTTAAATTGGGAAGCTAGGTGCAATGGTGTAGGACAAAGTGGGCATGGAGTACAATATAAAGTTTTAAATAGTAATTCTTTATATGGTGTCAATCCCTGCCGTTAACTTCGACAACTTTCGACCTAGGCGGATGAAAATGGCCATAATGGATTAGGTTTAACCCGTATTATGCTCCAGATATTCAAGTTTTCCTTAAATTGGGAAGCTAGGTGCAATGGTGTAGGACAAAGTGGGCATGGAGTACAATATAAAGTTTTAAATAGTAATTCTTTATATGGTGTCAATCCTTGCCGTTAACTTCGACAACTTTCGACCTAGGCGGATGAAAATGGCCATAATGGATTAGGTTTAACCCGTATTATGCTCCAGATATTCAAGTTTTCCTTAAATTGGGAAGCTAGGTGCAATGGTGTAGGACAAAGTGGGCATGGAGTACAATATAAAGTTTTAAATAGTAATTCTTTATATGGTGTCAATCCCTGCCGTTAACTTCGACAACTTTCGACCTAGGCGGATGAAAATGGCCATAATGGATTAGGTTTAACCCGTATTATGCTCCAGATATTCAAGTTTTCCTTAAATTGGGAAGCTAGGTGCAATGGTGTAGGTCAAAGTGGGCATGGAGTACAATATAAAGTTTTAAATAGTAATTCTTTATATGGTGTCAATCCCTGCCGTTAACTTCGACAACTTTCGACCTAGGCGGATGAAAATGGCCATAATGGATTAGGTTTAACCCGTATTATGCTCCAGATATTCAAGTTTTCCTTAAATTGGGAAGCTAGGTGCAATGGTGTAGGACAAAGTGGGCATGGAGTACAATATAAAGTTTTAAATAGTAATTCTTTATATGGTGTCAATCCCTCGCCGTTAACTTCGACAACTTTCGACCTAGGCGGATGAAAATGGCCATAATGGATTAGGTTTAACCCGTATTATGCTCCAGATATTCAAGTTTTCCTTAAATTGGGAAGCTAGGTGCAATGGTGTAGGACAAAGTGGGCGTGGAGTACAATATAAAGTTTTAAATAGTAATTCTTTATATGGTGTCAATCCCTGCCGTTAACTTCGACAACTTTCGACCTAGGCGGATGAAAATGGCCATAATGGATTAGGTTTAACCCGTATTATGCTCCAGATATTCAAGTTTTCCTTAAATTGGGAAGCTAGGTGCAATGGTGTAGCTCAAAGTGGGCATGGAGTACAATATAAAGTTTTAAATAGTAATTCTTTATATGGTGTCAATCCCTGCCGTTAACTTCGACAACTTTCGACCTAGGCGGATGAAAATGGCCATAATGGATTAGGTTTAACCCGTATTATGCTCCAGATATTCAAGTTTTCCTTAAATTGGGAAGCTAGGTGCAATGGTGTAGCTCAAAGTGGGCATGGAGTACAATATAAAGTTTTAAATAGTTAATTCTTTATATGGTGTCAATCGCTGCCGTTAACTTCGACAACTTTCGACCTAGGCGGATGAAAATGGCCATAATGGATTAGGTTTAACCCGTATTATGCTCCAGATATTCAAGTTTTCCTTAAATTGGGAAGCTAGGTGCAATGGTGTAGGACAAAGTGGGCATGGAGTACAATATAAAGTTTTAAATAGTAATTCTTTATATGGTGTCAATCCCTGCCGTTAACTTCGACAACTTTCGACCTAGGCGGATGAAAATGGCCATAATGGATTAGGTTTAACCCGTATTATGCTCCAGATATTCAAGTTTTCCTTAAATTGGGAAGCTAGGTGCAATGGTGTAGGACAAAGTGGGCATGGAGTACAATATAAAGTTTTAAATAGTAATTCTTTATATGGTGTCAATCCCTGCCGTTAACTTCGACAACTTTCGACCTAGGCGGATGAAAATGGCCATAATGGATTAGGTTTAACCCGTATTATGCTCCAGATATTCAAGTTTTCCTTAAATTGGGAAGCTAGGTGCAATGGTGTAGGACAAAGTGGGCATGGAGTACAATATAAAGTTTTAAATAGTAATTCTTTATATGGTGTCAATCCCTGCGGTTAACTTCGACAACTTTCGACCTAGGCGGATGAAAATGGCCATAATGGATTAGGTTTAACCCGTATTATGCTCCAGATATTCAAGTTTTCCTTAAATTGGGAAGCTAGGTGCAATGGTGTAGGTCAAAGTGGGCATGGAGTACAATATAAAGTTTTAAATAGTAATTCTTTATATGGTGTCAATCCCTGCCGTTAACTTCGACAACTTTCGACCTAGGCGGATGAAAATGGCCATAATGGATTAGGTTTAACCCGTATTATGCTCCAGATATTCAAGTTTTCCTTAAATTGGGAAGCTAGGTGCAATGGTGTAGCTCAAAGTGGGCATGGAGTACAATATAAAGTTTTAAATAGTAATTCTTTATATGGTGTCAATCCCTGCCGTTAACTTCGACAACTTTCGACCTAGGCGGATGAAAATGGCCATAATGGATTAGGTTTAACCCGTATTATGCTCCAGATATTCAAGTTTTCCTTAAATTGGGAAGCTAGGTGCAATGGTGTAGCTCAAAGTGGGCATGGAGTACAATATAAAGTTTTAAATAGTAATTCTTTATATGGTGTCAATCGCTGCCGTTAACTTCGACAACTTTCGACCTAGGCGGATGAAAATGGCCATAATGGATTAGGTTTAACCCGTATTATGCTCCAGATATTCAAGTTTTCCTTAAATTGGGAAGCTAGGTGCAATGGTGTAGGACAAAGTGGGCATGGAGTACAATATAAAGTTTTAAATAGTAATTCTTTATATGGTGTCAATCCCTGCCGTTAACTTCGACAACTTTCGACCTAGGCGGATGAAAATGGCCATAATGGATTAGGTTTAACCCGTATTATGCTCCAGATATTCAAGTTTTCCTTAAATTGGGAAGATAGGTGCAATGGTGTAGGTCAAAGTGGGCATGGAGTACAATATAAAGTTTTAAATAGTAATTCTTTATATGGTGTCAATCCCTGCCGTTAACTTCGACAACTTTCGACCTAGGCGGATGAAAATGGCCATAATGGATTAGGTTTAACCCGTATTATGCTCCAGATATTCAAGTTTTCCTTAAATTGGGAAGCTAGGTGCAATGGTGTAGGACAAAGTGGGCATGGAGTACAATATAAAGTTTTAAATAGTAATTCTTTATATGGTGTCAATCCCTGCCGTTAACTTCGACAACTTTCGACCTAGGCGGATGAAAATGGCCATAATGGATTAGGTTTAACCCGTATTATGCTCCAGATATTCAAGTTTTGCCTTAAATTGGGAAGCTAGTGTAATGGTGTAACTGAAAGTGGGCATTGGAGTACAATATAAAGTTTTAAATAGTAATTGTTTATATGGTGTCAATCCCTGCCGTTAACTTCGACAACTTTCGACCTAGGCGGATGAAAATGGCCATAATGGATTAGGTTTAACCCGTATTATGCTCCAGATATTCAAGTTTTCCTTAAATTGGGAAGCTAGGTGCAATGATGTGTAGCTCAAAGTGGGCATGGAGTACAATATAAAGTTTTAAATAGTAATTCTTTATATGGTGTCAATCCCTGCCGTTAACTTCGACAACTTTCGACCTAGGCGGATGAAAATGGCCATAATGGATTAGGTTTAACCCGTATTATGCTCCAGATATTCAAGTTTTCCTTAAATTGGGAAGCTAGGTGCAATGGTGTAGGACAAAGTGGGCATGGAGTACAATATAAAGTTTTAAATAGTAATTCTTTATATGGTGTCAATCCCTGCCGTTAACTTCGACAACTTTCGACCTAGGCGGATGAAAATGGCCATAATGGATTAGGTTTAACCCGTATTATGCTCCAGATATTCAAGTTTTCCTTAAATTGGGAAGCTAGGTGCAATGGTGTAGGACAAAGTGGGCGTGGAGTACAATATAAAGTTTTAAATAGTAATTCTTTATATGGTGTCAATCCCTGCCGTTAACTTCGACAACTTTCGACCTAGGCGGATGAAAATGGCCATAATGGATTAGGTTTAACCCGTATTATGCTCCAGATATTCAAGTTTTCCTTAAATTGGGAAGCTAGGTGCAATGGTGTGTCAAAGTGGGCGTGGAGTACAATATAAAGTTTTAAATAGTAATTCTTTATATGGTGTCAATCCCTGCCGTTAACTTCGACAACTTTCGACCTAGGCGGATGAAAATGGCCATAATGGATTAGGTTTAACCCGTATTATGCTCCAGATATTCAAGTTTTCCTTAAATTGGGAAGCTAGGTGCAATGGTGTAGCTCAAAGTGGGCAGGTGGAGTACAATATAAAGTTTTAAATAGTAATTCTTTATATGGTGTCAATCCCTGCCGTTAACTTCGACAACTTTCGACCTAGGCGGATGAAAATGGCCATAATGGATTAGGTTTAACCCGTATTATGCTCCAGATATTCAAGTTTTCCTTAAATGTAGGTGGGAGTGGTGTCTAGGTCAAAGTGGGCGTGGAGTACAATATATAGTTTTAAATTCTTTATATGGTGTCAATCCCTGCCGTTAACTTCGACAACTTTCGACCTAGGCGGATGAAAATGGCCATAATGGATTAGGTTTAACCCGTATTATGCTCCAGATATTCAAGTTTTCCTTAAATTGGGAAGCTAGGTGCAATGGTGTAGGCCAAAAGTGGGCATGGAGTACAATATAAAGTTTTAAATAGTAATTCTTTATATGGTGTCAATCCCCTGCCGTTAACTTCGACAACTTTCGACCTAGGCGGATGAAAATGGCCATAATGGATTAGGTTTAACCCGTATTATGCTCCAGATATTCAAGTTTTCCTTAAATTGGGAAGCTAGGTGCAATGGTGTAGACTCAAAGTGGGCATGGAGTACAATATAAAGTTTTAAATAGTAATTCTTTATATGGTGTCAATCCCTGCCGTTAACTTCGACAACTTTCGACCTAGGCGGATGAAAATGGCCATAATGGATTAGGTTTAACCCGTATTATGCTCCAGATATTCAAGTTTTCCTTAAATTGGGAAGCTAGGTGCAATGGTGTAGCTCAAAGTGGGCGTGGAGTACAATATAAAGTTTTAAATAGTAATTCTTTATATGGTGTCAATCCCTGCCGTTAACTTCGACAACTTTCGACCTAGGCGGATGAAAATGGCCATAATGGATTAGGTTTAACCCGTATTATGCTCCAGATATTCAAGTTTTCCTTAAATTGGGAAGCTAGGTGCAATGGTGTAGGACAAAGTGGGCATGGAGTACAATATAAAGTTTTAAATAGTAATTCTTTATATGGTGTCAATCCCTGCCGTTAACTTCGACAACTTTCGACCTAGGCGGATGAAAATGGCCATAATGGATTAGGTTTAACCCGTATTATGCTCCAGATATTCAAGTTTTCCTTAAATTGGGAAGCTAGGTGCAATGGTGTAGCTCAAAGTGGGGGCATGGAGTACAATATAAAGTTTTAAATAGTAATTCTTTATATGGTGTCAATCCCTGCCGTTAACTTCGACAACTTTCGACCTAGGCGGATGAAAATGGCCATAATGGATTAGGTTTAACCCGTATTATGCTCCAGATATTCAAGTTTTCCTTAAATTGGGAAGCTAGGTGCAATGGTGTAGGTCAAAGTGGGCATGGAGTACAATATAAAGTTTTAAATGTAATTTTTTATATGGTGTCAATCCCTGCCGTTAACTTCGACAACTTTCGACCTAGGCGGATGAAAATGGCCATAATGGATTAGGTTTAACCCGTATTATGCTCCAGATATTCAAGTTTTCCTTAAATTGGGAAGCTAGGTGCAATGGTGTAGGACAAAGTGGGCGTGGAGTACAATATAAAGTTTTAAATAGTAATTCTTTATATGGTGTCAATCCCTGCCGTTAACTTCGACAACTTTCGACCTAGGCGGATGAAAATGGCCATAATGGATTAGGTTTAACCCGTATTATGCTCCAGATATTCAAGTTTTCCTTAAATTGGGAAGCTAGGTGCAATGGTGTAGCTCAAAGTGGGCATGGAGTACAATATAAAGTTTTAAATAGTAATTCTTTATATGGTGTCAATCCCTGCCGTTAACTTCGACAACTTTCGACCTAGGCGGATGAAAATGGCCATAATGGATTAGGTTTAACCCGTATTATGCTCCAGATATTCAAGTTTTCCTTAAATTGGGAAGCTAGGTGCAATGGTGTAGCACAAAGTGGGCATGGAGTACAATATAAAGTTTTAAATAGTAATTCTTTATATGGTGTCAATCCCTGCCGTTAACTTCGACAACTTTCGACCTAGGCGGATGAAAATGGCCATAATGGATTAGGTTTAACCCGTATTATGCTCCAGATATTCAAGTTTTCCTTAAATTGGGAAGCTAGGTGCAATGGTGTAGGTCAAAGTGGGCATGGAGTACAATATAAAGTTTTAAATAGTAATTCTTTATATGGTGTCAATCCCTGCCGTTAACTTCGACAACTTTCGACCTAGGCGGATGAAAATGGCCATAATGGATTAGGTTTAACCCGTATTATGCTCCAGATATTCAAGTTTTCCTTAAATTGGGAAGCTAGGTGCAATGGTGTAGCTCAAAGTGGGTGTGGAGTACAATATAAAGTTTTAAATAGTAATTCTTTTATATGGTGTCAATCCCTGCCGTTAACTTCGACAACTTTCGACCTAGGCGGATGAAAATGGCCATAATGGATTAGGTTTAACCCGTATTATGCTCCAGATATTCAAGTTTTCCTTAAATTGGGAAGCTAGGTGCAATGGTGTAGCTCAAAGTGGGCATGGAGTACAATATAAAGTTTTAAAATAGTAATTCTTTATATGGTGTCAATCCCTGCCGTTAACTTCGACAACTTTCGACCTAGGCGGATGAAAATGGCCATAATGGATTAGGTTTAACCCGTATTATGCTCCAGATATTCAAGTTTTCCTTAAATTGGGAAGCTAGGTGCAATGGTGTAGGTACAAAGTGGGCGTGGAGTACAATATAAAGTTTTAAATAGTAATTCTTTATATGGTGTCAATCCCTGCCGTTAACTTCGACAACTTTCGACCTAGGCGGATGAAAATGGCCATAATGGATTAGGTTTAACCCGTATTATGCTCCAGATATTCAAGTTTTCCTTAAATTGGGAAGCTAGGTGCAATGGTGTAGCACAAAGTGGGCATGGAGTACAATATAAAGTTTTAAATAGTAATTCTTTATATGGTGTCAATCCCTGCCGTTAACTTCGACAACTTTCGACCTAGGCGGATGAAAATGGCCATAATGGATTAGGTTTAACCCGTATTATGCTCCAGATATTCAAGTTTTCCTTAAATTGGGAAGCTAGGTGCAATGGTGTAGCTCAAAGTGGGCATGGAGTACAATATAAAGTTTTAAATAGTAATTCTTTATATGGTGTCAATCCCTGCCGTTAACTTCGACAACTTTCGACCTAGGCGGATGAAAATGGCCATAATGGATTAGGTTTAACCCGTATTATGCTCCAGATATTCAAGTTTTCCTTAAATTGGGAAGCTAGGTGCAATGATGTAGGACAAAGTGGGCATGGAGTACAATATAAAGTTTTAAATAGTAATTCTTTATATGGTGTCAATCCCTGCCGTTAACTTCGACAACTTTCGACCTAGGCGGATGAAAATGGCCATAATGGATTAGGTTTAACCCGTATTATGCTCCAGATATTCAAGTTTTCCTTAAATTGGGAAGCTAGGTGCAATGGTGTAGGACAAAGTGGGCGTGGAGTACAATATAAAGTTTTAAATAGTAATTCTTTATATGGTGTCAATCCCTGCCGTTAACTTCGACAACTTTCGACCTAGGCGGATGAAAATGGCCATAATGGATTAGGTTTAACCCGTATTATGCTCCAGATATTCAAGTTTTCCTTAAATTGGGAAGCTAGGTGCAATGGTGTAGCTCAAAGTGGGCGTGGAGTACAATATAAAGTTTTAAATAGTAATTCTTTATATGGTGTCAATCCCTGCCGTTAACTTCGACAACTTTCGACCTAGGCGGATGAAAATGGCCATAATGGATTAGGTTTAACCCGTATTATGCTCCAGATATTCAAGTTTTCCTTAAATTGGGAAGCTAGGTGCAATGGTGTAGCTCAAAGTGGGCGTGGAGTACAATATAAAGTTTTAAATAGTAATTCTTTATATGGTGTCAATCCCTGCCGTTAACTTCGACAACTTTCGACCTAGGCGGATGAAAATGGCCATAATGGATTAGGTTTAACCCGTATTATGCTCCAGATATTCAAGTTTTCCTTAAATTGGGAAGCTAGGTGCAATGGTGTAGCTCAAAGTGGGCATGGAGTACAATATAAAGTTTTAAATAGTAATTCTTTATATGGTGTCAATCCCTGCCGTTAACTTCGACAACTTTCGACCTAGGCGGATGAAAATGGCCATAATGGATTAGGTTTAACCCGTATTATGCTCCAGATATTCAAGTTTTCCTTAAATTGGGAAGCTAGGTGCAATGGTGTAGGACAAAGTGGGCGTGGAGTACAATATAAAGTTTTAAATAGTAATTCTTTATATGGTGTCAATCCCCTGCCGTTAACTTCGACAACTTTCGACCTAGGCGGATGAAAATGGCCATAATGGATTAGGTTTAACCCGTATTATGCTCCAGATATTCAAGTTTTCCTTAAATTGGGAAGCTAGGTGCAATGGTGTAGCTCAAAGTGGGCGTGGAGTACAATATAAAGTTTTAAATAGTAATTCTTTATATGGTGTCAATCCCTCGCCGTTAACTTCGACAACTTTCGACCTAGGCGGATGAAAATGGCCATAATGGATTAGGTTTAACCCGTATTATGCTCCAGATATTCAAGTTTTCCTTAAATTGGGAAGCTAGGTGCAATGGTGTAGCTCAAAGTGGGCGTGGAGTACAATATAAAGTTTTAAATAGTAATTCTTTATATGGTGTCAATCCCTGCCGTTAACTTCGACAACTTTCGACCTAGGCGGATGAAAATGGCCATAATGGATTAGGTTTAACCCGTATTATGCTCCAGATATTCAAGTTTTCCTTAAATTGGGAAGCTAGGTGCAATGGTGTAGGACAAAGTGGGCATGGAGTACAATATAAAGTTTTAAATAGTAATTCTTTATATGGTGTCAATCCCTGCCGTTAACTTCGACAACTTTCGACCTAGGCGGATGAAAATGGCCATAATGGATTAGGTTTAACCCGTATTATGCTCCAGATATTCAAGTTTTCCTTAAATTGGGAAGCTAGGTGCAATGGTGTAAAGGTGGGCGTGGAGTACAATATAAAGTTTTAAATAGTAATTCTTTATATGGTGTCAATCCCTGCCGTTAACTTCGACAACTTTCGACCTAGGCGGATGAAAATGGCCATAATGGATTAGGTTTAACCCGTATTATGCTCCAGATATTCAAGTTTTCCTTAAATTGGGAAGCTAGGTGCAATGGTGTAGGACCAAAGTGGGCGTGGAGTACAATATAAAGTTTTAAATAGTAATTCTTTATATGGTGTCAATCCCTGCCGTTAACTTCGACAACTTTCGACCTAGGCGGATGAAAATGGCCATAATGGATTAGGTTTAACCCGTATTATGCTCCAGATATTCAAGTTTTCCTTAAATTGGGAAGCTAGGTGCAATGGTGTAGCTCAAAGTGGGCGTGGAGTACAATATAAAGTTTTAAATAGTAATTCTTTATATGGTGTCAATCCCTGCCGTTAACTTCGACAACTTTCGACCTAGGCGGATGAAAATGGCCATAATGGATTAGGTTTAACCCGTATTATGCTCCAGATATTCAAGTTTTCCTTAAATTGGGAAGCTAGGTGCAATGGTGTAGCTCAAAGTGGGCATGGAGTACAATATAAAGTTTTAAATAGTAATTCTTTATATGGTGTCAATCCCTGCCGTTAACTTCGACAACTTTCGACCTAGGCGGATGAAAATGGCCATAATGGATTAGGTTTAACCCGTATTATGCTCCAGATATTCAAGTTTTCCTTAAATTGGGAAGCTAGGTGCAATGGTGTAGCTCAAAGTGGGCGATGGAGTACAATATAAAGTTTTAAATAGTAATTCTTTATATGGTGTCAATCCCTGCCGTTAACTTCGACAACTTTCGACCTAGGCGGATGAAAATGGCCATAATGGATTAGGTTTAACCCGTATTATGCTCCAGATATTCAAGTTTTCCTTAAATTGGGAAGCTAGGTGCAATGGTGTAGGACAAAGTGGGCGTGGAGTACAATATAAAGTTTTAAATAGTAATTCTTTATATGGTGTCAATCCCTGCCGTTAACTTCGACAACTTTCGACCTAGGCGGATGAAAATGGCCATAATGGATTAGGTTTAACCCGTATTATGCTCCAGATATTCAAGTTTTCCTTAAATTGGGAAGCTAGGTGCAATGGTGTAGCTCAAAGTGGGCATGGAGTACAATATAAAGTTTTAAATAGTAATTCTTTATATGGTGTCAATCCCTGCCGTTAACTTCGACAACTTTCGACCTAGGCGGATGAAAATGGCCATAATGGATTAGGTTTAACCCGTATTATGCTCCAGATATTCAAGTTTTCCTTAAATTGGGAAGCTAGGTGCAATGGTGTAGCTCAAAGTGGGCGTGGAGTACAATATAAAGTTTTAAATAGTAATTCTTTATATGGTGTCAATCCCCTGCCGTTAACTTCGACAACTTTCGACCTAGGCGGATGAAAATGGCCATAATGGATTAGGTTTAACCCGTATTATGCTCCAGATATTCAAGTTTTCCTTAAATTGGGAAGCTAGGTGCAATGGTGTAGCACAAAGTGGGCATGGAGTACAATATAAAGTTTTAAATAGTAATTCTTTATATGGTGTCAATCCCTGCCGTTAACTTCGACAACTTTCGACCTAGGCGGATGAAAATGGCCATAATGGATTAGGTTTAACCCGTATTATGCTCCAGATATTCAAGTTTTCCTTAAATTGGGAAGCTAGGTGCAATGGTGTAGCTCAAAGTGGGCGTGGAGTACAATATAAAGTTTTAAATAGTAATTCTTTATATGGTGTCAATCCCTGCCGTTAACTTCGACAACTTTCGACCTAGGCGGATGAAAATGGCCATAATGGATTAGGTTTAACCCGTATTATGCTCCAGATATTCAAGTTTTCCTTAAATTGGGAAGCTAGGTGCAATGGTGTAGCTCAAAGTGGGCATGGAGTACAATATAAAGTTTTAAATAGTAATTCTTTATATGGTGTCAATCCCTGCCGTTAACTTCGACAACTTTCGACCTAGGCGGATGAAAATGGCCATAATGGATTAGGTTTAACCCGTATTATGCTCCAGATATTCAAGTTTTCCTTAAATTGGGAAGCTAGGTGCAATGGTGTAGCTCAAAGTGGGCATGGAGTACAATATAAAGTTTTAAATAGTAATTCTTTATATGGTGTCAATCCCTGCCGTTAACTTCGACAACTTTCGACCTAGGCGGATGAAAATGGCCATAATGGATTAGGTTTAACCCGTATTATGCTCCAGATATTCAAGTTTTCCTTAAATTGGGAAGCTAGGTGCAATGGTGTAGCACAAAGTGGGCGTGGAGTACAATATAAAGTTTTAAATAGTAATTCTTTATATGGTGTCAATCCCTGCCGTTAACTTCGACAACTTTCGACCTAGGCGGATGAAAATGGCCATAATGGATTAGGTTTAACCCGTATTATGCTCCAGATATTCAAGTTTTCCTTAAATTGGGAAGCTAGGTGCAATGGTGTAGCTCAAAGTGGGCGTGGAGTACAATATAAAGTTTTAAATAGTAATTCTTTATATGGTGTCAATCCCTGCCGTTAACTTCGACAACTTTCGACCTAGGCGGATGAAAATGGCCATAATGGATTAGGTTTAACCCGTATTATGCTCCAGATATTCAAGTTTTCCTTAAATTGGGAAGCTAGGTGCAATGGTGTAGCTCAAAGTGGGCGTGGAGTACAATATAAAGTTTTAAATAGTAATTCTTTATATGGTGTCAATCCCTGCCGTTAACTTCGACAACTTTCGACCTAGGCGGATGAAAATGGCCATAATGGATTAGGTTTAACCCGTATTATGCTCCAGATATTCAAGTTTTCCTTAAATTGGGAAGCTAGGTGCAATGGTGTAGCTCAAAGTGGGCATGGAGTACAATATAAAGTTTTAAATAGTAATTCTTTATATGGTGTCAATCCCTGCCGTTAACTTCGACAACTTTCGACCTAGGCGGATGAAAATGGCCATAATGGATTAGGTTTAACCCGTATTATGCTCCAGATATTCAAGTTTTCCTTAAATTGGGAAGCTAGGTGCAATGATGTAGGACAAAGTGGGCATGGAGTACAATATAAAGTTTTAAATAGTAATTCTTTATATGGTGTCAATCCCTGCCGTTAACTTCGACAACTTTCGACCTAGGCGGATGAAAATGGCCATAATGGATTAGGTTTAACCCGTATTATGCTCCAGATATTCAAGTTTTCCTTAAATTGGGAAGCTAGGTGCAATGGTGTAGCTCAAAGTGGGCGTGGAGTACAATATAAAGTTTTAAATAGTAATTCTTTATATGGTGTCAATCCCTGCCGTTAACTTCGACAACTTTCGACCTAGGCGGATGAAAATGGCCATAATGGATTAGGTTTAACCCGTATTATGCTCCAGATATTCAAGTTTTCCTTAAATTGGGAAGCTAGGTGCAATGGTGTAGGACAAAGTGGGCATGGAGTACAATATAAAGTTTTAAATAGTAATTCTTTATATGGTGTCAATCCCTGCCGTTAACTTCGACAACTTTCGACCTAGGCGGATGAAAATGGCCATAATGGATTAGGTTTAACCCGTATTATGCTCCAGATATTCAAGTTTTCCTTAAATTGGGAAGCTAGGTGCAATGGTGTAGCTCAAAGTGGGCATGGAGTACAATATAAAGTTTTAAATAGTAATTCTTTATATGGTGTCAATCCCTGCCGTTAACTTCGACAACTTTCGACCTAGGCGGATGAAAATGGCCATAATGGATTAGGTTTAACCCGTATTATGCTCCAGATATTCAAGTTTTCCTTAAATTGGGAAGCTAGGTGCAATGGTGTAGGACAAAGTGGGCATGGAGTACAATATAAAGTTTTAAATAGTAATTCTTTATATGGTGTCAATCCCTGCCGTTAACTTCGACAACTTTCGACCTAGGCGGATGAAAATGGCCATAATGGATTAGGTTTAACCCGTATTATGCTCCAGATATTCAAGTTTTCCTTAAATTGGGAAGCTAGGTGCAATGGTGTAGGACAAAGTGGGCATGGAGTACAATATAAAGTTTTAAATAGTAATTCTTTATATGGTGTCAATCCCTGCCGTTAACTTCGACAACTTTCGACCTAGGCGGATGAAAATGGCCATAATGGATTAGGTTTAACCCGTATTATGCTCCAGATATTCAAGTTTTCCTTAAATTGGGAAGCTAGGTGCAATGGTGTAGGACAAAGTGGGCATGGAGTACAATATAAAGTTTTAAATAGTAATTCTTTATATGGTGTCAATCCCTGCCGTTAACTTCGACAACTTTCGACCTAGGCGGATGAAAATGGCCATAATGGATTAGGTTTAACCCGTATTATGCTCCAGATATTCAAGTTTTCCTTAAATTGGGAAGCTAGGTGCAATGGTGTAGCTCAAAGTGGGCGTGGAGTACAATATAAAGTTTTAAATAGTAATTCTTTATATGGTGTCAATCCCTGCCGTTAACTTCGACAACTTTCGACCTAGGCGGATGAAAATGGCCATAATGGATTAGGTTTAACCCGTATTATGCTCCAGATATTCAAGTTTTCCTTAAATTGGGAAGCTAGGTGCAATGGTGTAGGACAAAGTGGGCATGGAGTACAATATAAAGTTTTAAATAGTAATTCTTTATATGGTGTCAATCCCTGCCGTTAACTTCGACAACTTTCGACCTAGGCGGATGAAAATGGCCATAATGGATTAGGTTTAACCCGTATTATGCTCCAGATATTCAAGTTTTCCTTAAATTGGGAAGCTAGGTGCAATGGTGTAGCTCAAAGTGGGCGTGGAGTACAATATAAAGTTTTAAATAGTAATTCTTTATATGGTGTCAATCCCTGCCGTTAACTTCGACAACTTTCGACCTAGGCGGATGAAAATGGCCATAATGGATTAGGTTTAACCCGTATTATGCTCCAGATATTCAAGTTTTCCTTAAATTGGGAAGCTAGGTGCAATGGTGTAGCTCAAAGTGGGCATGGAGTACAATATAAAGTTTTAAATAGTAATTCTTTATATGGTGTCAATCCCTGCCGTTAACTTCGACAACTTTCGACCTAGGCGGATGAAAATGGCCATAATGGATTAGGTTTAACCCGTATTATGCTCCAGATATTCAAGTTTTCCTTAAATTGGGAAGCTAGGTGCAATGGTGTAGCTCAAAGTGGGCATGGAGTACAATATAAAGTTTTAAATAGTAATTCTTTATATGGTGTCAATCCCTGCCGTTAACTTCGACAACTTTCGACCTAGGCGGATGAAAATGGCCATAATGGATTAGGTTTAACCCGTATTATGCTCCAGATATTCAAGTTTTCCTTAAATTGGGAAGCTAGGTGCAATGGTGTAGCTCAAAGTGGGCATGGAGTACAATATAAAGTTTTAAATAGTAATTCTTTATATGGTGTCAATCCCTGCCGTTAACTTCGACAACTTTCGACCTAGGCGGATGAAAATGGCCATAATGGATTAGGTTTAACCCGTATTATGCTCCAGATATTCAAGTTTTCCTTAAATTGGGAAGCTAGGTGCAATGGTGTAGCTCAAAGTGGGCATGGAGTACAATATAAAGTTTTAAATAGTAATTCTTTATATGGTGTCAATCCCTGCCGTTAACTTCGACAACTTTCGACCTAGGCGGATGAAAATGGCCATAATGGATTAGGTTTAACCCGTATTATGCTCCAGATATTCAAGTTTTCCTTAAATTGGGAAGCTAGGTGCAATGATGTAGGACAAAGTGGGCATGGAGTACAATATAAAGTTTTAAATAGTAATTCTTTATATGGTGTCAATCCCTGCCGTTAACTTCGACAACTTTCGACCTAGGCGGATGAAAATGGCCATAATGGATTAGGTTTAACCCGTATTATGCTCCAGATATTCAAGTTTTCCTTAAATTGGGAAGCTAGGTGCAATGGTGTAGGACAAAGTGGGCATGGAGTACAATATAAAGTTTTAAATAGTAATTCTTTATATGGTGTCAATCCCTGCCGTTAACTTCGACAACTTTCGACCTAGGCGGATGAAAATGGCCATAATGGATTAGGTTTAACCCGTATTATGCTCCAGATATTCAAGTTTTCCTTAAATTGGGAAGCTAGGTGCAATGGTGTAGCTCAAAGTGGGCATGGAGTACAATATAAAGTTTTAAATAGTAATTCTTTATATGGTGTCAATCCCTGCCGTTAACTTCGACAACTTTCGACCTAGGCGGATGAAAATGGCCATAATGGATTAGGTTTAACCCGTATTATGCTCCAGATATTCAAGTTTTCCTTAAATTGGGAAGCTAGGTGCAATGGTGTAGGACAAAGTGGGCATGGAGTACAATATAAAGTTTTAAATAGTAATTCTTTATATGGTGTCAATCCCTGCCGTTAACTTCGACAACTTTCGACCTAGGCGGATGAAAATGGCCATAATGGATTAGGTTTAACCCGTATTATGCTCCAGATATTCAAGTTTTCCTTAAATTGGGAAGCTAGGTGCAATGGTGTAGCTCAAAGTGGGCATGGAGTACAATATAAAGTTTTAAATAGTAATTCTTTATATGGTGTCAATCCCTGCCGTTAACTTCGACAACTTTCGACCTAGGCGGATGAAAATGGCCATAATGGATTAGGTTTAACCCGTATTATGCTCCAGATATTCAAGTTTTCCTTAAATTGGGAAGCTAGGTGCAATGGTGTAGCTCAAAGTGGGCATGGAGTACAATATAAAGTTTTAAATAGTAATTCTTTATATGGTGTCAATCCCTGCCGTTAACTTCGACAACTTTCGACCTAGGCGGATGAAAATGGCCATAATGGATTAGGTTTAACCCGTATTATGCTCCAGATATTCAAGTTTTCCTTAAATTGGGAAGCTAGGTGCAATGGTGTAGCTCAAAGTGGGCGTGGAGTACAATATAAAGTTTTAAATAGTAATTCTTTATATGGTGTCAATCCCTGCCGTTAACTTCGACAACTTTCGACCTAGGCGGATGAAAATGGCCATAATGGATTAGGTTTAACCCGTATTATGCTCCAGATATTCAAGTTTTCCTTAAATTGGGAAGCTAGGTGCAATGGTGTAGCTCAAAGTGGGCATGGAGTACAATATAAAGTTTTAAATAGTAATTCTTTATATGGTGTCAATCCCTGCCGTTAACTTCGACAACTTTCGACCTAGGCGGATGAAAATGGCCATAATGGATTAGGTTTAACCCGTATTATGCTCCAGATATTCAAGTTTTCCTTAAATTGGGAAGCTAGGTGCAATGATGTAGCACAAAGTGGGCATGGAGTACAATATAAAGTTTTAAATAGTAATTCTTTATATGGTGTCAATCCCTGCCGTTAACTTCGACAACTTTCGACCTAGGCGGATGAAAATGGCCATAATGGATTAGGTTTAACCCGTATTATGCTCCAGATATTCAAGTTTTCCTTAAATTGGGAAGCTAGGTGCAATGGTGTAGCTCAAAGTGGGCGTGGAGTACAATATAAAGTTTTAAATAGTAATTCTTTATATGGTGTCAATCCCTGCCGTTAACTTCGACAACTTTCGACCTAGGCGGATGAAAATGGCCATAATGGATTAGGTTTAACCCGTATTATGCTCCAGATATTCAAGTTTTCCTTAAATTGGGAAGCTAGGTGCAATGGTGTAGGACAAAGTGGGCATGGAGTACAATATAAAGTTTTAAATAGTAATTCTTTATATGGTGTCAATCCCTGCCGTTAACTTCGACAACTTTCGACCTAGGCGGATGAAAATGGCCATAATGGATTAGGTTTAACCCGTATTATGCTCCAGATATTCAAGTTTTCCTTAAATTGGGAAGCTAGGTGCAATGGTGTAGATCAAAGTGGGCATGGAGTACAATATAAAGTTTTAAATAGTAATTCTTTATATGGTGTCAATCCCTGCCGTTAACTTCGACAACTTTCGACCTAGGCGGATGAAAATGGCCATAATGGATTAGGTTTAACCCGTATTATGCTCCAGATATTCAAGTTTTCCTTAAATTGGGAAGCTAGGTGCAATGGTGTAGATCAAAGTGGGCATGGAGTACAATATAAAGTTTTAAATAGTAATTCTTTATATGGTGTCAATCCCTGCCGTTAACTTCGACAACTTTCGACCTAGGCGGATGAAAATGGCCATAATGGATTAGGTTTAACCCGTATTATGCCCATCCAGATATCCAGTTTGCCTGTGGAAAGTTGGGAAGCTGGCGGAGTGGCTAGAATATTTTATTGCTCCACCTGCTACTGAAGAGGAGAAAGAAGGTAGCTAGGTAATGGTGTCGCAAGTGGGCAGGGAGTACAATATAAAGTTTTACTATTGTAATTCTTTATATGGTGTCAATCCCTGCCCCTAACTTCGACAACTTTCGACCTAGGCGGATAGAAAATGATAGGACATAATAGGGTTAAACTGTCCTATTATGGTCCAGATTTCAATCCGCTAGGTGAATGTTGTCGCAAGTGAGGCGGGGAGTGGCACATAAAAGATTACTATTTAAAAACTTTATATTGTGTTCCTGCGAGTTGAGCTGACAACTTTGCACCTAGCGGAGAAAATGAAGGTACCACATGGCATTCATCCGCCTATGAGTGCGGAGTAAACGGCCATAATGGATTAGAGATTAACTTAAACTTTATATTGGCTCCAGATATTCAAGTTTTCCTTAAATTGGGAAGCTAGGTGCAATGGTGGGTAGCTCAAAGTGGGCGTGGAGTACAATATAAAGTTTTAAATAGTAATTCTTTATATGGTGTCAATCCCTGCCGTTAACTTCGACAACTTTCGACCTGGGGGCGGATGAAAATGGCCATAATGGATTAGGTTTAACCCGTATTATGCTCCAGATATTCAAGTTTTCCTTAAATTGGGAAGCTAGGTGCAATTGTGTAGCACAAAGGGCATAGAGTACAATATAAAGTTTTAAATAGTAATTCTTTATATGGTGTCAATCCCTGCCGTTAACTTCGACAACTTTCGACCTAGGCGGATGAAAATGGCCAAAAATAGGTTTAACCCGTATTATGCTCCAGATATTCAAGTTTTCCTTAAATTGGGAAGCTAGGTGCATGATAAAGTGGGAAAAAAAAAAACTCCGTTAACTTCGACAACTTTGCTAGGCGGTTGAAAATGGCCATAATGGATTAGGTTTAACCCGTATTATGCTCCAGATATTCAAGTTTTCCTTAAATTGGGAAGCTAGGTGCAATGGTGTAGGTCAAAGTGGGCGTGGAGTACAATATAAAGTTTTAAATACTAATTCTTTATATGGTGTCAATCCCTGCCGTTAACTTCGACAACTTTCGACCTAGGCGGATGAAAATGGCCATAATGGATTAGGTTTAACCCGTATTATGCTCCAGATATTCAAGTTTTCCTTAAATTGGGAAGCTAGGTGCAATGGTGTAGCTCAAAGTGGGCATGGAGTACAATATAAAGTTTTAAATAGTAATTCTTTATATGGTGTCAATCCCTGCCGTTAACTTCGACAACTTTCGACCTAGGCGGATGAAAATGGCCATAATGGATTAGGTTTAACCCGTATTATGCTCCAGATATTCAAGTTTTCCTTAAATTGGGAAGCTAGGTGCAATGATGTAGGACAAAGTGGGCATGGAGTACAATATAAAGTTTTAAATAGTAATTCTTTATATGGTGTCAATCCCTGCCGTTAACTTCGACAACTTTCGACCTAGGCGGATGAAAATGGCCATAATGGATTAGGTTTAACCCGTATTATGCTCCAGATATTCAAGTTTTCCTTAAATTGGGAAGCTAGGTGCAATGATGTAGGACAAAGTGGGCATGGAGTACAATATAAAGTTTTAAATAGTAATTCTTTATATGGTGTCAATCCCTGCCGTTAACTTCGACAACTTTCGACCTAGGCGGATGAAAATGGCCATAATGGATTAGGTTTAACCCGTATTATGCTCCAGATATTCAAGTTTTCCTTAAATTGGGAAGCTAGGTGCAATGATGTAGGACAAAGTGGGCATGGAGTACAATATAAAGTTTTAAATAGTAATTCTTTATATGGTGTCAATCCCTGCCGTTAACTTCGACAACTTTCGACCTAGGCGGATGAAAATGGCCATAATGGATTAGGTTTAACCCGTATTATGCTCCAGATATTCAAGTTTTCCTTAAATTGGGAAGCTAGGTGCAATGATGTAGGCCAAAGTGGGCATGGAGTACAATATAAAGTTTTAAATAGTAATTCTTTATATGGTGTCAATCCCCGCCGTTAACTTCGACAACTTTCGACCTAGGCGGATGAAAATGGCCATAATGGATTAGGTTTAACCCGTATTATGCTCCAGATATTCAAGTTTTCCTTAAATTGGGAAGCTAGGTGCAATGGTGTAGCTCAAAGTGGGCATGGAGTACAATATAAAGTTTTAAATAGTAATTCTTTATATGGTGTCAATCCCTGCCGTTAACTTCGACAACTTTCGACCTAGGCGGATGAAAATGGCCATAATGGATTAGGTTTAACCTGTATTATGCTCCAGATATTCAAGTTTTCCTTAAATTGGGAAGCTAGGTGCAATGATGTAGCTCA